>VWZT01013670.1:1125363-1156618 GCA_013397055.1 Pachycephala philippinensis
TAGAGCTGCATCCTCGGCTCCCCGCGGGCGGCGCTTTATAGGCGGCGCCGCCGTCGGAGCTGGGGCGGGGAGCGGCAGCGGGGGCCGCGCTGGGGCTGCCGAGGAGGATGAACCGCCCGGGTAAAAATAAACAAGGGCATCACTGCCCGCCCCGCCCCGCCCGGGCCCCGCGGCCGCGGCAATTCCGACTGCGCCACCGGCCCGGCCCCCCCGCGGGCTCCGGCCCTTCTGGAAGCTGCGGGAGCGCGGGAGGGGGGCGGGGCCGCCCGGGACGTCAGCGAGCACCGCCCCGCTCCTGCCTACGTGGGACCGGTGTCACGGTTCCTAATTTGCAGCTCGGGCAGGAATAATAATCATTATAGCCATGCTGTTTTGGACAGTTCCAGGCACAAGTTGCTGTGTGTCCACCTGCAGTCCCACTCTGGGAACGCAGTGCATGCATACAAAAATGTGTGATATAAACCAGCACATGTTAACAGGAGAGACGCGGTCTGAAGTAGGGGGTCTCATCAAGATCATTGATAATTGGTTTATTAATACCTGTAGCACCTTGAAATTACGCCATGTCTTCAAGTCTCAGCTGCGGTATAAATAAACTCATACCGAAGCCTTTGTCCATGGATGATGATGTGATCTGTACACATTCGATCTGATTACGTTCTGACAGGCATGCTGACCAAGAAACACCAGTTTACACTATGATCAAATGTTAACACAGTCAGTCATTCCTAAATAAATGGGAAAAAAGGTATTGACATATGCAAGTTCAGTGATACTTAAAAATTCTGGATTCCATCCCACAGCCTCAAGTATCTTCAGGAAAGTGTTAGTAACCCAAGCAGATTGGAGAACCTTAAAAACAAACAGACAAACAAACAAACAGAAAGCTCTTTATTTGGATATTCTGAAAAATTTCTTTTCCTCATTCCACTTACATTAATTAAAAAGAGAATAAGAGGATCAATTGCAATATACTGCAATGTCAAAAATAATTGCTTTTTTGGAGCCTTGGTTGTATTTTCAATCCATGTTTAGGGATATACTTCCTGTCTTCAGTCTCTGCAGCTGATTCCAGGGCTACCAGTGATGCCTAAAGAGACCAACCTAGAAACAGAGACTAGGAGTAAAGGAATAAAGGTGGATATTTATTTGAAAGGCTTTCAAAGGTACACCCTGGGCTGGCCAAAGGCTATACCCAAGATGGACAATGAGTCACAAGTTCTTCACACTTTTATAGGTTTGGTCCATTTGCATATCAGCATAATTTCACCAATTAGACTTTAGCTAATGATGTAATTTCCCCTCAGCTTGCCCCCCTTCTCAAGATGCTGGTTTACAGATTTTGGGCCTAGGACGGGCTGGGTGTCCTTGGAGAGCAAACCTGGAGAGGCTTTATTATGTCTGTCTATCTTATAGCATGAGAGAGCAGCAGCTCACAGGCTACAGGACACTTCACAGTTACACACTAGGAATACAGAATTTTAAAAATGTAAAAGTTAAAACCTAAGATTTCACCAGTATGAATAATGAACAATATGGAATTTCATTCTCTTTACACAGAAAACATACTATGATTCACTTGGCTAAATTGCATGTTGAAGAAAAAATGCTGAAACCCTTCATGCAAAGTAATGTGGATATTTATGGGAAAAGTTTTCACATCTTTTTTATTCTGGATAAAACACGGCAGTTTATTGCATGCAATATTGGGAACCTTTCAATAAAAATTTACAGACTAAACATATATCCAAAAATTTTGCCTTCGAAGCTGAAATGTAAGAAGTATATCAGATATGAATCAAAGCCCAAATGTCCTCACTTACCTGCCAGAGCCAGCCAAAAAGTTGATATCTTTAGAACAAATGGTGATGGGCCTTATCCAGGAGCATTTCTGGCAGCCTGTTACAGGGGGATAAGATATTACAACTGCTCTGAAATTACAAAGTGACTCTTGTATTTCAGAATGTTCAGAACTTTGTTTTAAATATAGCTTGTGAGCCCAGTCAGTGAGTCTTTATTTCTGGACTAATCATTACTTAGAGAGGAAGATATATTGATCAAATAGTAGTAAATTGAAACCTCCCCTCCTTGAAATGGAGGCTTGGGGCCAAGGGAAGATTCCCATCTAGTTTTACTTCTCAGTCAAACTTGACAATGTCTATTTCCAAGTTAACATGTATATGTTGATATATATACTGATAGGAGATTTAATGTAAAACTACTGGAAGTTGCCCCTTCCAATTGGGTTTAAAATATGCCAGTTGCTCTTCATTGTGGCTTTGGTCATTTCTAAAGATGTGTATTACTTAATGCTCACCAGTACTTTTTTTTTTTTTTTTTTTTTTTTTTTTTTTTTTTTTTTTAGTTCAGAAAAGGTATCTGTAGTTTGGTTTAGTGAATATTCTGTCTACTGGTAAATGTCAGAGCTGAGTACAGGATGGCAGTTCAAAGTCTTCAATAGTCTGGTAACAGAGAGGGGAGAGAGAGAGGCAGCTCTTTCTGTTAGAGGACAGTAAATGGATGCAGCAGAATAAGAGCACTTCTGGCAGGAGAAAGTGCTGCATTTTGAATACTCAGTACTGCAAATTTCTTTCTTCTAGGATATTACAAAAACTCCTGCTAATGACTGTTCTGCCTCTCCAAAACCATAGGTTATTTGGAACAGTGGTAATGGATGGGCAGCTGTTTAAATCTGATTGTTAGTTACAATGAGGTACAACTTCAAGTTTGTGGTGCTTCATTTGAGGAGAGAAACAGATTTGTGTATGCCCAAATTACCCTTGTGCTAGTATTCTGATGCTCTAATGTAGCATATTCTCGACAAGAAAACTTGTTTATCTGAATAGAAATCCAAGGAATATCCTGGAACACATGCTAAATATGCCAGCAGGTTTTTGTAATGGTAGCAGATAGATTGTTCTTTTTTTCTCCTTTTGCTTATAAGCAGATATGTCTTTCCTATATTTTCAGTTAAAATGCACATAATAAGCGCTCTACTAAGGTTAAAATACAATCAAAATCTGTTGCTAGGCAACTGAGTGACAAAACAAACATTGTAACCATTGTCTTGGTGTTAATAGTATACTACTTTTGATATCCTTAGGATGTCCTGTGTGAAGTAAATGGAAAGAGAAGCTCACCTTGGTATGTTTTACCTGTGTTGTTATTAAGTACTGACAATGTAATGCAACCAACATTTTTCATAACTGAGCAGCCAGAGTTAGTCACACATACTTGGCCTGAGGGGAATCCAGTCTCTCTGGATGACCAATGGCAACAATCCCATTGAGCTTCTGCCACACAAGCATCTCATGGTTAGCTTTCTACTGTCAAACTAGGAGTTACCAGGAATCAGCACTTCCTAAAGGTAGTTTTCTTAGATATCTGACAGGTTTTAACAATAATATCCTACACGGTCTGCACCAGGGAGTAATCATAGAACAGCCTGGATTGGAAGGAATCTTAAAAATCATCTATCTCCTGGTCACCTTCTGCTAGACCAGGTTGTTCAAAACTCCATCCAACCGGGACTTGAACACTTCCATGGATGGGTCATCCACCACTACCAGGTGCAGGACCTGGAATGATCAAGTTCTATGAGTACAATTCTGGTGAAATAGAAATTTCAAAGAAATATTTGAATGCCTTTAATGCAATGGTATCTATAAAAGCCAGGGGCACGTGGTTCTGCCTTCAGTGCCTTTTACTATCAGAATATTGATCTTTAACATTTCTTTCAGCTACATATAGAACTGCTGTTAATTCCAAGGGAAAACTAAATTTTGCTTTATTATGACCTGGCTAAAACACAACCCATGTATTGATTGCTTCCAGAATATTCCCATATTTCCAACTTGTCTCCACTTCTGCCTAGACGTTGTGGCCTCACAAGCAGTAGAGGGGTTTGGAAAATGAGAACACAGTATGGATATGCCCTTCACTGTTTTCCGCAGAGTAATGTTCCTGAGCTTCTGGTTCACTCATCACAGGCTAATGTACAATCCTTTGCTCTTACAGAATAGATCTCAAAACAAACTCTGTAGTAATAAAGCATAAACATCTCCCGTGGTTAAAGTTTCTCTTGACATTACTGTTATCACTGGTTACCCTGCACATTCCAGGAATTGTTTAGATTGTTTAGAAGGCAAACCACAATCACAAAAACAGCTGCGGAACAACAGTGGTATTCACTGACGTAAACCGAAATGCATGAGAGTAGAACTACTTTTAACTTTAATATGCAGTAGATACATGATTGACATAGAAGAAACAAATTGATTACATCACCAGGAACATTTGCTAGTGAAGAAACACGGAGAAGTTTGCTAAAACTATGTATTGAATGACACTGAATAAGCATTTCCATTGCGTGGTTTTTTGTTTTGTTTTTGTTTGTGCTGATATAACAGCCCTTCAGACAAATATATTTCTGACTGATGTATTTAATGAATTAATGACTTTTTGCATGTAACTGAAAAATGAGATGTTGAATTTACTCTAATAATCTGAAGCAGTATACCAAAGAAAAAATGTGGAAAATATTAGAAAATAGAAAAATATATCAAGGATCTTCCAATACAGGGAAGAAATGCATATACACTTCAACTAGAAGGAATGTACTAACAAAACATCAATTTTATCCTCTGTTGCCTGCAGATGATCATATATCATATCATATTATATCATATATCATATCATATAATTCCTTTCATAAAATTACCAGTTACAGGTAACTTATTTGGGGTATAGTCAGCGAATCTATAAAGCTGCCACAGGGTAACAGCACTGCCAAAAGAACCAATTCTGCTCTTTCCCATTCCCAGTCTCTTTTTTCTACTCCTGATGCCAACTGCTTTGTGATGGCCTAAGTGTTAAGTATTAACTAGAGTACCTACTGCATTTCACCCTAAATGCTGACACAAAAAGGAGGAAAAGTGTATCCACACTTACACTGAGGTGTGAAAAAGTTTCATAAAACAAGGGCTGTGTCTCACAGAGCTTTGCCTCACAATTTGTTGTTCAGCTTCTGCATATATTAAAACTTTATTGACTGTATGGATGCACCAGGCATTAGAGATGCAGTGCTATGACATCATGTGGCAAGAGTTTGTGGAAAAAGGGCTGTTGGTGATAAATATAGACATTTGCTCATGTCTCAAGGGCTCAGTTGGTATCCCACTTGATAAGTGAGTCTCTAAATGTGAGCGATGACGCAGGTCAAGCCTCACATTTCTGCTCAGAAGTGTAAATGGCATTTGCAGTGATCATTGTGCACAGGGCCTTAAGATGATACCAGGAAAAAAAAAAGGAGGGGGGGCGGGGATCTACAATGCTGTTCCCTCTGAAAAAAAACAAGATAATAATGTGGTAATAATGTTACATAGACAAACTTTATAATGTGTATGATGTTTAGAAAGGTTATCTTCTCTATTTTTATAAAACTTATGAGATATAAAAGTGTTCACAATGTCTATTTTTTATCAGTTAGAGGAAGTCAGTCACCTTCTCTCCCTTTCAGGTTGGTTAATGGCAATTTAGGGTCAAGGAAAGTAGATACTTTGGCTAAGACTAAGAGCAGAATGCCGTTCTGACAAGGACAGACTGTGAAGGAGGTAGGGGAAATGGGCAATACAGAAATACCAGAAGCAGGAAATCACCACTCACAATTACAGGAAATATTATTAATAGATTAATCTTGATAAAAACTAGAAGCATAAAATAACTGTGGTAGAAAAGAAGGTGCAAGATTGTCTATTCTTGAAGTGAAAAAATACTCCAGTGAGGTAGCAAGCAGCCAGCACTACCATGTGTGGCCTCACAACAGAAAGACTTTGGAAACAGACTGATTCCCTGGGAAGTGTCACCCCCTCTATCCTCCACAGCCTTGCAATGCACACCTTTCCCTGCCTTTCTGCCATCAGTAAGCAGCAAAAGGAGGAATCATCATTTTGCAGCAAGAAGTGAGTGTCACAGAAAACCACATTTCATCATTCATGCTTTGAGAGTCACAGAATAGCACGTAATTACATTAACCAGCTTTGTTGTTCCACTGCCAAGTCCTTCCTGTGGGAAAGGGCTGTGCTTATGTGCTACATAACCAGCTCAGCAAGTCATGTCAAATCCCTGATGAAATGTAGGGAGAAGCTTACCTCATGACAATTAAAAACCTGCTCTGTTTCCATTTATGTAGCACAGAGCTAACTGTTATGGCAAGGTTGGATCACAGCTATTTAACTCCACTGTCTTAACATGAAGAAATAACACAGGTAGAGCCATTAGAGAGGAGGGATGACATCAATTCATCCTGACTGATGTCCTGCTCTGCGTGAATAATTAAACCTTTCCTTAACATACTTTACCATACCTAAGTGTAAAATATGGAATTATTTCTTCTGATCTGAATTTTAAAAGTTCTAATATAACAAGAGATGCTTTTTAAAAAGCATTTATAACAATGAGCCTGAATCTGAAATAATTTTCACTGGAAGGAATCAGGGACAGATACTCTCCAGTTAGTAGATTTATACTGGTAACTCCAATCAGAATGGAATCTTTATTTAGCCTGAAATATAAATTAGTGTTCCTGAGGCTTACAGTGAGTATCTACAAAAATTTTAAAATTGGATTTTAGCAATTTGAGAGTTTCAGTATTTGTTCAAGTGTAATAGAAACATTAACATTGTTACAAAGAAGCACTCGTTTTAAAAGCTACATTATCCGTACATGAAAATAAACATTCTTCAAGTTGTGATTTATAGGTAAGCACAATTTTATGAAAATTAAGCATTAATCAATTAGTAATTCAAAGACACAATCCCAAATATAGTCAGCTTACTATGTCAGACCTGGACATACAGGGTTTAGTGCATGTCTATCTGAATTTGATATAAAGTTACTATAGGAAATTTAGTATACCTAATCTTGTGTTATCTAAATAAAGTTTCTGATACTGCATGGTATGAGCCATTACCAGTCCAAGGAATACAGGGATTAGAACAAGAAATAAAAGGTGGTGATGGGGAGAGACAACTGAAAATTATTTAAAGAAACTGTTATACTGAAAGAAACTTGCTAGTGAAGTTCTTCCAAGATCCATCTTGAGACTGACTTTAATATTTTCATTAATTACACCAGCACTATATGTGCTACTGACTTTAAGACTCAGAGCTGAGCAGCATTTAAAGAAGAATTTTTAAATGTCATATGGGAAACATCTGAAGACTAGAGACAGAATTGCTTATGTGATTATCTGAAATTCAACAGTGCAAAATGAAAGGGCATCCACCTGGTGGCAGGTCAGTATTTCTGTTATTAGCAGAATCTCAGCTGTGAGAAACCATCAGGACAGAAGACCCACAAATGCTATTCAGAGGCAGAATCACCGTAGTTTCTGATGTGATGGAACTTTCAAAAGGACAAATAGTATCCTAGAACACAGCAGGTGAGTAGGTATCCAAAATAAATATTTCCTGTAGAAAGGACTTGTGAACACTTAATCTGGGATACTGTATACATTTCTGTTCACTGATGCTTAAGGATGTTGACTGGAAGGAGAGCAAGGGGGAATTAGAATGATCAAGGCACTGATGGCTGTCTAACAAGAGGAGACAACTGTTCTTGGCTTGCATTACCTAACGAAGGTTGAGAAGGGATCCCTATAAACACATCACAGATTAAATACGAGGGAGTAAGAAGAGCTCCTTAGATTAAAGGTAATGTTGGCCAAAAAGAAATGGATACAAACTGGCAACGAATAAATTTAGTCCTGACTCACAGCCTTGGCTTTCAGATATGACATAACTGCAAATAGTTTTATGAAAGGATCCTGGTAACAAAATACTTGCAACAGCATGGTGAAACCAGGGTGGCCTATGAATGTGAGGACCATTATAGCTGAATTATAACAGAGGACTATAGCTTGGTAAAGACTTTGATTTTAATGTGCAGTCAAATCTCATGCCACTTCTTTGTTCCATTTATCTCTGTTTCCTGGTTTGCTTTTTTGTTCCTGGGCTTTTTGTGGTGTCACAGTGTTCCCTGCACAGAAAGCAGAATACCCAGCCAGTGAAAAAGTAACACTTCTGGAGAGATGGGACACAAACCAGAGGCAAGTAGGATCTCATTTTCAAAGATTGCAACTGAACCCATTTTGCAAAGTTAAAAGCAGTGGTTTATTATGCCAGAAATATTATTCTTTTAGATTTGGCATCAGTACCATTCCAAATCCATTTTCAGCAGCTGCTAACTGGGTTAAAATTATCATAAAATTCATTGCAGGGAATTTGGAGAATGAGGAATATAAACAAACAGCTTTTGATTATTATCTAAGAGAATCAATAGCTGTCCTTGCCCAGCCTAAAGAGCAAAGACATTTCTAAATAAACAAGATTATTATGAGTGCAGTAGGTAATTAGGGTGTGCAGCACTGAGTTACTTCACATAAAGACATTAGTTAGAATAGTTGAGACCAACAGTAATCAAAAATAAGAAAAGAACTAACAGAGGATGAAATATATCATAAACAAAGTGTTGAATTTTTCAGATCATAAATAATAAATAGACGCGAATCTTCTGATCAGAACTTCTAATGGATAAAACTTGCTCCTTTCATAAGTATCAAAGCAATATACGGGATAAAAAAATAAGTTTTTCTAATCTGTGATCTGATTCCTACATGTCATAAAAACTTCAATGTAATTTTCAGCAGCTTTTTCGTAATAAATTTTGATCTGTTTCAAATGGTTCATTAGACTTTTTTCCAAACCAAAATGCACTCTTCCATATATTATTAGTGTTGAAAGGTGACCTAAAAGACAGGTTTTACAAATGGTCTTTTGAAGCCAAGTAATAATTTCTGCCATTCACTCAATTATCTTTATTTTTCTAACCAAAAGAAAACCTCTGAGAAGAATAGTTGAGTTACAAGTAATAATTTAAAGTATTACTCAGCACATCTGACTTAATAATGAAATCTCCCTCCTTTATATTCATTTAAGTAACATTTGCCAATGTACTCGTGACTTATCTCCTGTACTAGATGTAACATCTTAAATTTCTCTTTTTTTACTATTATAATAGAGATCACTTGTTTATCCCTTTTTCAGCTTGAGCTCAGAGAAGAAATCTAGCATTTAATTGTATGTTAGCAGTTTGTATCACTTTCCATGTTTCTTCTGTAGATGACATGAGATAATGCCTGGCACTTGCAGAAAAGGTACAATTAGTAACATTATTTTCATTCTTTAAAAAAAAAAGGCACATTTTTTTGTAAAAGCCATATGAATCCCTGGCATTTCTGTGGAACTTCAGAACTTGGAATAGTTTTATTCATCTAATCATGGTGATTTATGAGCCATAAAGATTATGTGTCACATTGAACTAGCAAAATTCAACTCCATGAGAAGAAATCATCCTGCTTAAAACTCCTTGCATTATCTGTAAGTCATTATTTGCTTCTATATCTGTATAGTTGGGCCATGTTGATGAGATGTTTGATATTAAAAATTTGATCTCTTTAGATGTAATTTGAGTTAAAACAAAGTTTAAAGATTTTTAATGCAGATGCTAATAGCTATTGAAGTCAAAGAGCACTATAGATACAAGAGTGTATTCAAACTCACATTAATACCTTTATGGTTTTTTCAGCTAGCCCTTACTTTCTGATTGACTTCTGTCACGGGAGAATTATGAGAAAATTACACCTAGCTCTGGGCCATCACACTATTGTCTCCTAACCACACGAAAACTAGAATGTCAGAGTCTAAGTTTGTTATTACAATGGAAGAAAACTGGCCATTTATAATGGCTTATACTCATGTTTGACACCACCTTCCTCTAACCTGCAGCCATAAACTGTCCAGATTTTTTCTTCTTCTTCTACCTTCAGCGCCTAAGCCACTATTCCGTATTTCTTCCACATTTTCTTCTCATTCTTATGCAGCTTTAATAATCCATCTAGACTTCATCCACCTCTCCCTCCTCCAGTCTGTTTGTAGACAGAGGTGAGAAGGTCGGGATGGTCTGTGTGTGGTGGGAGTAATTGCATTGGTGCCACATTATGTGCAACACTATCTGAAACACGTGCCATCATGTGGGGAGAATGTTTCTTGACCTCGGTTCCCTGGGGCGCATGAACTCTCGTCAGACGCTCTCCAGCGAGGATCTAACCACTGCTATTTACAACTTAACACCATTTCGAGCTTAAATAGGAAGCGTCCAGTTGGCCAGATGCTCCAAAAGCGAGGAGGTTGGCTTAAGCTGGGGAAGAGGCTACGGAATGAGATTATTACGTGTCAAATGAGAAAAACGTGTAGAAGGGAGTGAGGGTATTTGCGGAGCAACAGCAAATCGGAGAAACCCATGAAGCGCGTTCCGCCTCCCGGGAGCTGGGGTGGTTGGGCTGCCCCGATTTTCCCCGCTCGGGGAGGCTCTGCAGGGCGAACCAGCCACGGGCCGGGCTCTGCTCGGCGGCAGGCCCCGAGGCCCTGGGGCAGCGCGGAGGCCGCGGGGCGGGCCCGGCGGGGCGAGGCCTCGGCGGCGGCACCGGGGAAGCGGAGCGGGCCCGGCCCGAGCGCAGCGCCGCCCCGGCTCCGGGCTCCGGGCTCCGGGCCCGCGTCACTTCCTGCGCTGCCGAGCCGGGGTGTGTGGGCTCGGCTGCGCTGTGGGGAATTCCCGCTGGGCGCTACAGCCCCAGGGCCGAGGGCGGCTCCCGGGCCCTCATCCCGGTGACGCTGTTAACGGGACTCGGCCTTCTTTTTCCTGACTCTCGTCACAGCCTTCTCTCAGGCATCCCGCTGCTCCGGAGTGGGCCTCCTCCACGGGCTGGAGGTGGATCTCTGCATCCCTGTGTTTCTCTATGGGCTGCAGGGGAATCTCTGCTTCGGCTGGAGCACCTCCTTCCCCCTCCTTCATCACTGACCTTGATGTCTGCAGAGTTGTTGCTCTCTCATATTCTCACTCCTCTCCGAGCACAATCACATTTGCACAATAACTTTTTTTCCTTCTTAAATCTCTTACCAGAGAGGTGCTGCCACCATTTCTGGTGGGCTCAGCCCTGGCCAGCGTTGGGTCGGTCCTGGAGCCGGCTGGAATTGGCTCTGCCGGACACGGAGGAAGCCTCTGGCAAGTTCCCACAGCTGTGCCCCTGCAGCTCCCGTGCTACCAAAACCTGGCCATGCAAACCCTGTACCGCCGTGTGTCTCAAAAAGTGATTAAAGTGAAATGATACAAGAAATACAGGCGCTGCCTCTGAATTTCCATTACTAACAGAAGATCGATTAATAATGCAAGTACTATAATATTGCAAGTGGTTTTTCTCAAATCTTTTAGGTTTTGTATCCCTTGCATTTCAGGTGACTTAAAAATAGGATATTACAGCAGTGATCATGCTGCACAAACAGGTGTCAAAGAAATAGCAGAATAAAGGAGCTACCTACTGCCATGCAAGCTTTAGTCAAGGTAAATTAATTAAGAATTTTCCTCATGCTATAAAAAACCACTTCTGTCATTGTCATCTCTGTATTACATAATCCTTAAGGAATCAATATTGGCTTTTCTTCTGTTTTCATATACCTATTTCAGCTAAATTATATAGTTTTCTGTTGTCAAAATAGATTAATATGCAAGTATTAGTAGTCTAATTAGAGGCTGGATTGCTTGGCTATCTGAATCAGAGAAAATTACACAGGGGTTAACAAGGCTTTAGGTACAAAAAAGGTAAGTGAAAATTCTGAAAGTTTAGAATAGTGGCTAAGAGCATGGAAATAAGTGCGGGCCTGGCAGTTCCGTTGACACTTGCCCAGTGTCAGTTACAAGTTTGGCTGAGCTGATCTGGCACATCTAAGGAGATTAAATGAAAAAGTGGCAGTACTTTGGCAAATCACATTCAAAAGCAAACTGGAAAGAAGATCCCAATAATATAATCTACTCCTGTCTTGCGCAGTTACATGTATCCTAAGCAGTGTGTCACTGAAACGTAATGCTTAGACGGGAAGGAGGGTGCAGTCCTAAAGGAAGCACAGTGCAGTCTGCTGAACGTAAGTGCTTTAGCAATTTGTGCGGGAAGACGGTGCCTCTAGAGACCTGCAGAGGGAGATGTGTTCCTCCAAAATGAGGGGTTTCTAGCTGTCCCTTTACTGTGTAAGAAATTTCATAGGAAGGTGCTTAGGGTTATAAAATAATTATGCACACAAAGTTCTTAGAAAGAATAAGCTTTTATTTTTAGTTCTCAGTGGTATACAGAGATAAGAACTAAAATTAAGTGCTTTTGGTACTATTTTTAGAAGCAGTATCTCATTCTACCTCTAATCCCTGAAAGACTCCAGTGTATTTTGCTCATCTGAGCCAGGGGCAAGCAGAATGTATTTCCTTTAACCCTTTGCCTGTTACTTGCTAAAATGCTGACATTTCAATTCTTTTTATCAAAAAAATACTTTGCAGGGTGTTGAATTAGGATTTATAAACAAGCTTTGGCCACTTACTGAGCTTACATTTTTATGTCTGTATTAATACATATGTGTGGGTCTCATTTGCAGAGTGACTAGTTACCATCTGGCAGATACTTGAGTATTCCTAAGTTAGTTATTTTTTGAGAAAGCTGAATATTCTTCCTGCATAAATATTCTCTGCCTGTCAAATAGTGAGTCCAAGTATCTTCCAAATATGCAGTACTGAAGGTTTGGAGGGGGAGTCTTTAGTTTAACAGAGAACACTTTGTACACCAGTATACAAAGCATATTTATATTGAGGGTCAGGTCTCATGCTTTCCTTGCATGGGACTAATGAGATATGTGTTCAGTTTTGTACATTCAGGTCTTCCATTTCATGAGTTACAGTTTTCCTAATGTTAGTGTTAGTTTTAAATTTTTATCATCCCCAGGAGTGATGCAATGGAGCAATGCTTACAACAAGCATTAAAAAAGTGTCATTGATACTTCTGACTTGGCAATATATGTTAATTTGGGCACATTTTTACAATTTTTTTTCTGCAAAATCAAATTAGAATTTTCTTCATGTAATTACTTCTTAATTTTATCAAACAACATTGCAGTGCAATATTTCTTATTTTCTTTACAGAAGGCTCCCTGATACTTTATTTAACAGTCAAATTTGTTATTTTGGGTTGAGAATCAGCTCACAGATCAAGAAACATACATTTAGGTGTCTTATGAGAGTTTCTTCTCAAATAGTCAGTGCAGATCTGTCTTTCTATGTAAAGATATTTGACCTGGCCTCTGCCTCTGGTTTCAGAAAGGGACAGGTTTCCTTCAGCCCTGTGCCTTGTCAGCCAGCCCTGCATGACATGTCTTTCGTACCTCACTTCTTCTGACACTAAACCATGTGTTCATGAGCAACCGAGTCAGGTTTCATTTGCCTTACTGCCTGTGGCAGAAACTTACTCCCCAAGTTCTTAGGCAGACACTTAAATTTAGGTCTTTTGCTCTGCAGATGACATTCCTGCTGGCAGCCTGAGAGGTCCAAAGTGTTCATATGAAGCTGTGAGCTCTGACAGGTGTAGAGACCCTGCCCAAGAGAACAGTAGCACATAGAAATGTGTTTAGGTGACTGACTCTAGTCATCAGCATCTTGAACAGAGTAATGGAATAACCATACTTTTGACCAGCTTGCTTTCTATATAAAAATAAGTAATTCTAAGATTTTGATTTCTAGCTTGTTTGCTCCCTCTAGCCATATTTGTTCATCTGCAAAAGCATCAGTCAAGCACAATATGAAGAAAATTTTGAGGAGCAGGCTCCAAACCTTTGGAAATACATAAATGACCCACTGACAGACATTGACTTTTTACATAAATGGGTAAAGAAAAAATTCTTTTTCACTTCTATGTTCATCTTCCCTAGATACCGGGTTTCATTCATATATCCTTTTTGTGCAGATTAAAACAATATTTTGCTTAATGAAAAGTAATCCATGGAAGTACTGGAAATAAGGAAGTAAAGAAGAGTACTAATATAGTTTCGAAAATTACTGTGTAAGGTGCCTTTTGCGAATTTGCAGTGAACAGAACATGAATTACAATGTACTCAGCATATTAACAACCATATCTAGAAAAATATTCTTTAATTGTCTTGTGGTATTTCTGGTAAAATACTTTATAGCAGTATTTTAATAGGCAAGAAAAGTAGCACACTCCTTGGGGGTATAATTTATTTACCGTTCTTTTCCCACATATTTATTTGATAAAATAGAGTCAGTGACTGTTAGGCAGTAAATCACAGCCCATGCCAGCATGAACACTCCTTGGCAATCATGTTGCAATCAGTGAGCCCTCATTACAAGAGAGAAATATACATAAAGCCTCAGATTCACGTTTCTGATATGAACATTAATAAAAAATATTTTAATAGTCAGTGCAGAAAAAATTACAGAAGAGGAACATGAGCTTATTATTTAAGTAGAAGAGCTTGGATTTAATTTTCTTAAACAAAAAAGAAGAACAATTAAAAGTTGTTTGGTTCAATTTTGTAATTGTTTCTGTCATTTTACCTCAAAATTCTCAGTAATGTATTACAAATTGAATTGCAGAAAGAGGTCCAAATTCAACAAAACAACAGCAACAGGTATGTGATGTACTGGCTGTTCTCAGGGCCAATTTTGAGGTGGGTTTTAGCCATTAGTGTGATAGTAGACTGCTAATCTGTGTATTAATGTGTCATAAACTAGTTGCAGAGTATAGCTTTGCACTTCAAAACCTGGAGAAGGTATTCGAAATTTTGTGAGGACTAGGCATTTAAACTATATTTAATAGAAAAAAAAAATCAGCACAAAATTTTTTTTTACATGTATTGTTTTCTCGTTAAGCAGTTTAGCATTCTTGAATATTGTTTTAGGTGAGGAACATCATAGTTAATACAACATGAATGAGGTACTTTAGTAGATACCAGTGAAAGAATGCAAAAAGTGTGGTTTTTAATTTCTTCACTGGTGAAGATTGACCACAAAATACTCAAGCAGTGTAGGATTAGACCCAAACAGGCAGTCAGTGCTTACTTTTCCATGTTACTCAGGACAGCCAAATCATGAAGGGATGAGCATGCTTTAATTCACAGCAAATGAAGGGAACCTGCTTTGTTGTCAGTCTGTGATTGGGTCTGTTAGGAGGCAGAAACATAGTAATCCTAGAAAATGGAGGCTGGTTCAATTAAAAAAAAAAAAGAAATTGATGAATTAGGTAGTTGAAGTCTTAGGCTGCCAAGCAGCACATGATGACCAATCGTGGGCACTCCAGGTGGCTTCCTAGTGCCCTCTAGGGTCTGTGCCACAAACCTCAGGGTAACTAATTTCAGCATATAACTGGAACAGCAAAAAGAATCCACATTACGAAGCATGGAATCTAAATTTCATCTTTCTTCCCCTACATGCAAACAGAGCACGCACAGTTGTACTTCTTGACAGAGCAAACTCAGTATTAAAACCACTGATTATTAAATTACTTTACTTATGTGGGTAGTTGGGAAAGGTGGCTAAAAAATGTTTAGCTAAAATTACTCTCCTGTTTATACATAGCACAGTCAAGTGGAGATATATAGTGGGAAGTGTGTCCAGTATACTAACAGCATCTACTATGTAATACAGTATATTAAAAAATCATAAGGAATCCTGGAAGGAGCAAAGAATGTGTTTTTACAGCATGAATGATATCCTAGACATGTGCAGGGACAGGAGAACAGGTGCACTTCTGAATGGGTTTAAGCCAGCATTAATCATGTGGATGTTTCACAGAATAGGATGGAGAAATGTGAAGCAAAGGAGAAAAGTTCACAGAAAAGATACAGGGAGCTGTGAGGCTGAAGAATTTTAAAAAGATGTGAGAGGAAATCAGAATGAGGAAAACGCTGACCAAGTGACAGAAGATGATATGCAGTTCAAGAATGTTGCATAGCTTAAAGTGGGTGATTAGAAAGCAAAACCAAGGCTTTAGCAGTGAAGGAAATGGTAGCTTGTGTAAAGAAAGAAAATGCAAGATTTTTTAAAACTTCACAAAGAGTAAAGGTGTTCATTTTTTACTTTTGTTCTTCATTCCTGGATAATGGTCTGTAGCACCATCAGTTGAAGAAAGAAATTCTGCTCCAAAACCAAGTTTAAAATAGGGGATTTTATGAGCATTGAGGAATCTTCTGGCAAGTAATTTTAATTTTTTAGGCAGAGATAGTCTAAAAGAGCTGGAGGCTAGACAGACTGTTTGAAGAATAGTCTGTGTTCCCTTTTACAATTAGGTAGTGAAACACTGCTTCTGGGAATTCTAAAATAAACATTTTCTTTTTGCATTCAGAATTGGGTTGTTAATAATTTAAATCAGGATTTCAAATATACAGTGAAGATATAACTTCATTTGAAATATAAAGATGTAATACAAAATCCCTTGTTTGAGTTTTCTTAACACCTGCAGTAGGAGTTCATGGAGTGTAACAGCTACTTGGGTACAACCATTAATAGATATGAGAAACTCTTTTCAATTATGAATCTTTTTCCCCATGCAAATGCAGACATAAATAGGTAGTTATAATGGCAAAGAACTCTCCTGCTTCTTCAGTCTGTAGCCTTCGAATGGGAGACATAATTGTCTCATTTGGCCACACATCTTCTTTGTATCCCTTCTGCAACATAAACATGTCCTTCTATCCAAATTCACTGTACTCGTCTGGAGTTCACTGAAAAGTGACAAATTTGTAACACTTTTTGAAAACTTCACATATGCTTTAGGCTGGTAAAAGCAGTCTCAGGCTCTAAAGAAGTTCCATAGTGCCAGCTAAGCCTGGAACTCTATTGCTTTTTCATCCCTGCTCTCTATGTATCATTGAGATGTGTAGTACTAATGAGATCTGAAAATGCCATCTAACAGTGCTGGCAACCACCTAAGGTGAAGGGTATGTGAAATTCTAGGGGTACAAAATCATCTCCTCACTATCTTTTAAAAGTTCTGAGTTGGTGGGAGTACTTTTAGAACACCCAGCTGGATCAGAAGCAGCCTGTAGAGACGTTTGTAACTTCACTGGAATTCACATGTTAAACCTTTCATTGCTATTACAGTTCAAAATAGTTTGGCAGTAATACTTGAACTGCCTTGCAGCTTTTAGTGGTACAAGGTTGGTTAGTTGTAGATTTTAGTGCTGTAATGCTGAATTATTTAGTGGATCATCAGAGATTTGGATACAGTTTTTGGACTCTGCCTCTTAACCCAAGGGCACTCGTATTACCACTGTCATGCCTGTGAACCCACTGTAAAGACATAAGCTGGGGGCACTGACCACCTCTGTAGGAAACCTCTTGAGGTGTATGACCGCACTCTCAGTAAAGAAATGCTTCCTAATGTCCAGTCTAAACCTCCCTGGCACAACTCTGAAGCATCCCCATGTGTCCTAGCACTGGACACCAGGGAGAAGAGATCAGCACCTTCCTCTTCTCTTACCCTCCTTGCTGTAGAAAGCAATGGGGTCATCCCTCATACTCCTTTTCTCCAAACCAGACAAGCCCAAAGTCCTCACTGCTCCTCACAGGACTTTCCTCCCAGCCCTTTCACCAGCTTTGTTGCCCTCCTCTGGACATGTTGAAGGACCTTCACATCCTTCTGAAATTGTGGGGCTCAGAACAGGACACAGAGCTCAAGGTGAGGCCAAGGTGAATGAGAAGCTCTTAAGTTTTGCCATAAATATATGAACGCATTTATGTATGCAAGTGGGTTTTGGTGCACATACATGCAATATTTCCAAAGCTTGATATATACTGGTGAGAAAAACTGCCTAACAGTTAAAATCTGAACACAATAATATGAATAAAAAAGCTGAAATTGCTAAGAAAAGAAGTATTATGTGGTCAAAGAGGCATAGTCTCATGACTGAAGAAAACAGCTTTTACTAAAGACCTGTCCATAAAAGGGACAATATATGAATGAAAGAACTATAAATGGCACCATTAAGGACAAAATAATCAGTTTATTGAAGCAGGGGAAGTGAGTGCAATTGTATGGCTTTACTCTTAAGAAAAATTGTAGAATCATTAATAAAGGGAAAATCCTTGGCATAAGCAAAGTACAGCTGGCTGGCCAGGGAGGAGCTTGTCCTGCTCTATTCTGTGCAGCCTCACCTCGAGTCTTGTGTGCAGTTTTGGGTGTCACAATATAAGAAAGACCAAAAGCTGTTGGAGAGTGTCAAAAGGAAGGTTACAAGAATGGTGAAGAGCCTGGAGGGGAGCCATGTGAGGGGCGACTGAGGTCACTTGGTCTGCTCAGCCTGGAGGAGACTGAGGGGAAGTCTGCAGCTTCCTTGAGGGAAAGTGAAGTGGCAGGCACTGATCTCTTCTCTCTAGTGACCAGTGACAGGGAGTGGCCTAAAGCTACGTCAGGAAAGGTTTTGGTGGGATATTAGAAAAAGGTTGTTCACTCAGAGGCTGGTTGGGTACTGGAACAGTCTCCGGGTAAGTGTAAAGAGGTACTAGATCTCTTGAAGTCTTTGAGTACTAGTACTAGTTCTAGCCTGCATTGGTAAGCAAGTGAATAAGAAAAGGTCAAAACATTCTTAAGAGCTGGAGAAGGTGCACTAAGTTGAAAAACTCATCTTAAATCTGTTTATCATATCGTGTGTGATGACTTGATTACAGAATCTGAATACCTTGCCAAAGAGAAGACTTGGAGATATTTGCATAGTGTTTGGAATCTCTCTCTTAAGAGAATGCTTAATCTCTCTCCAGGTCACATGCAGTATTCTAACAACAGTTTACAAAACTTCACTAATTGATTTTCATCCCAGACAAGCTTCTGAATGGATGAAAACAGCTGGTTGCAATAAATATTTAGTGTCAAATTGGCTGGCCAACCTTTCATCCTTAAGCTGCACTGCAAGGATTACTTCAGGATCTGTGCAATCTTTAGCTAATCCATACAGCAAAAGTTTGTGACCACCAGCTTCTCTGAGAATTCTGCGTTCTCATACAAAATAGGAACAAGAAAACTTCACTGTTTTCTCTGTTAAAGAACTGGCCATGAAAAGCCTATTTTTTCTCCCAAGCTATGCTGTCTTTAGTATTTCCAGCTCTGACATGACATTAGAAGGTAAATAGAGCTATCTGGGCCAGTAGCCGCTTGTTAATCCCTCCCTGGGCAGTGTCTATGATTTGTTTCATTTAAAAGGCCTCCACAGATGAGGTAAATAGAGCTATCTGGGCCAGTAGCCACTTGTTAGTGCCTCCCTGAGCAGTGTTTATGATTTGTTACATTTAAAAGGCCTCCATAGATGACAGAGTACAGTGGCTACAAGATGAAACCACTATGAGAATGGTTGCTGATTAGATCATGTTGGCAAAGGAATGATGACATCTTGATCTCCTTCAAGACCTTGGAAGCCCTAATGAAATATATCCATTAGCTGAATTGAAGATACGGGTTTAATAATAGGGTGGCTGACAGTAAAGGCTTGTATCCAACCAGTGCCCATACTGCAAGTTCCCATGTTAAACCTTAAACTGCATTTCTTTGAAATATACAGTTGTAAATTGTGAAAGATTTAAAATTATAATCATGGGAATGTAAGATGTTATGGATAATAAAAATAAATATAAATTAATATTAAAATTATCATTTCCCTTGCAACTCAGAACTGGGTGTGTTTGTAAACGAGTGTTTTTAATGACAGCCTGGGCAATTGCACCCTCTGGTGTGCACACAGCATGGCCTGTAAATACCTAGAGCCGAGCTTGAAACAGAGGTACATCATCATTTGGGTGACAGGTTCTCAAGAATGGATTTCTTTTCGAGGAAAATTACCAATGTATCTACAACAGTAGCAACTTTAGTTTATAATTTTAACTGGAATATACTCAAATACGTTATTCTTTCATGTCATAGGATAACATCAGTAACTTGCATCGTATTTCTTTGCAATAAGAGTGCGAAGGTCATAGCAGTTATTCAAAGGCTGAATTATTATTTTGAGTGTACGTTAAATACTGCAGTGCCCCAAAACTAAAGTGTGTATTTCTCAATTGCATAGTGAATAGCTATGTTCTCTCACCTTTACCTGTTTGGCTAGAATACGATGAGTATAGGTGAATGAATCTAGTTGAAGCTCGTTGTGCGCCAAAAGTATGTGTGCGTATGTGTCTGCTGTTATTAAAAAAGCTATTATAAGTTTACTGTACAAAATCTTAGCAAATATAGAGTAGAATTATTAAGGCTGAAATATGCTGCTTTTATTTTTTTATTATTATTTATTTAAAGTCATAAAAGTGTTAGAATGAAGGCAGTACATCAGAAAAGGTGAGAAATCTAGAAGTCTCCTGTCTAAGCCATGTTGTATAAGCCGTCCAACCTCTAGCCCTTTTTTCTTACAACTTAAAAGTTCCCCAGTTTAAGCAAGCCAAACGCTACCGCTGTGGGCAGATGGTAGGGAGAACATTGCTACAAAACCTGCCACTCAAAGTGTAACAGATGACTGTAGCTACAGAAAATTGTCCCTTTGTTCATTTTGCTAATGAGTGTCCTCATTGCAGCAGGAGACGGAATAGTTAATGAGCTGCAGTTCCCGGCCGCGGCAGCCGGTGGCGCTCCAGCTAAAGGCTGCCCGGGAATGGCAAAGGGCAGCTCGGCCGGGAAAGCCTTTTGTGCTTTTCGTGTCCTTTCCTTAAAACAGGACAAGATCATTACACTGAGATGCCAGTTCAGACTCACTCACAGGACTCATCTAAATCTTTTTTTTGTTTATTTTATGTAAAGGTTCTTCTTGGAGCATCTGCTGTTGATGCTCAAACACAGCCAGAGCAGAGGAACAAATACTTAAGCCTATTAAGAGCTGTAACAGTTACTTAAAAGGTCTTTTGAAATTCTGAGGTTGTTTTGCGGTGGTTTAGAGCTGACCACTGCCAGAGTAGAGTGTCAGCTAATTACCTAAATGTCACTTGTGCTGTTTTCTTAACACTGCTCCTTTCCCTGCAGGGTGTTCGGCTGTCCACAAGATCTGGTAAAAGTTTTCAGTAAAAGCATGCACTCTCACAGTTGTCTCAGGGGAATAATTTTAAATCTGATACTGCATAAACACTGTTTAAAATGAAATATTGATGAAGTATTTCACTAGACTGTATTTAAAATATTACATTATTAAAAATAACATTCTTGTTATTCACACGTGGTCTTTATGTAAGCTGCTACTGTTTCTTCAGTACAGGAAGGGAAACCACAAACTAATATGAATTAATTTGCAAAGCACTTGACATTTTATTTACACAATTCCTTATAAAATCAATGAAAACTTTGCAGCCAAAACTTTATGTACATTGGTAATTTCTTCTGGTAAATTGGAGACAAAAAATGTCTTTTTCAAAGAAAAACAAATAGTTATGAACTATATTTTATCCATCATTACACTATAGTTTAAGCTTACATGCCATTTCAAAACCTTGAAATTTAATTTTTCAAAGTCTTTAAGATTTTTTGTTTCGAGTAATTTTTTTAAAAGTTCATGTTTTTACCAAGCAATGCAAATAATATCCTGATTTTTTTTTAGCAAGCAAAGCAACTGTTCTGTGAGTCTTCTCTTTTGTGTTAATATTTTAAATGGTTTCAGGAGTTAGTTAATATTCTGGTATTACTATAAAGATCTGTGCCAGCTCTGAAAGCTTTTCTATAATTTTAAAAGAAATATGTGGCAGTAAAAACTAGACAGCCACAAGACAATATATTCAAATGTTTTCAATAGCTTTGAAACCAACAAGAAAAAAAGAGTAGCTGTCCCAATAAGCTTCAGTTGCATAAGAAGTCTTTTCCATAATGGACGTGGCAAGATTTAAACAAAGGACACGCATAATAAAAATGTAAATGAGTTTGCTTTACTAAAACTATAACTTTAAAGTCTTTTGTTGCATGTTATCCTGGAACCTTCTTACAAGGTAATCACTGTTTGCATAGAGATTTAAACCGTAGTCTTCAATAGCATTAAACCCCTGCACGGTCTATGTGTGACAGGCATGCAAAGCCATGTTAATGTTCAGAATATGAATTGCCTCTGGGTGGCTCCGACACCAAGTAGAAAACCAACTGTGTTGATATCAGAAGGCCTGATGGACTCCATGCGGCTCCCAGCCTGAAAACTTCACCGCTTTGACATGTGATGTGCTCCTCATGACACTGGCAGCACTGTCACTGAGAAATGACACAAAGGCAACAAGCCCCCCTCCTTAGCCATGCACTTTGCAACCCCCTGGTGTTGCCTGTCCACAGTCCCTCCTGCCTGCCTAGTTACGGACAGCACTTCATAAACACGGGGGGAAGTGTGGGTGGATAGGCCCCAGCTGCCTTCCTGGACACAGCCTCCATAATAAATTGACCTGAATGATGAGGGCACACAAACAGTATGATATGCATTATTCCTGTCAATAAAATGTCCCCATGTGTTATGGGCTTTGTATATAATGTACTGCAGCCTTTCTTCTAGCGGGGACCTATTTAGAGTCTCGACTTTATTCATATTATGACTCTGTAATAGAATTCAGAAATTATATGATACTGTGTTGTATAATATTACACCAGTGCGACGTATTTAAATCCCTGATTCCTTCCTTATAAATTCAAGGCGTCACAATCTTTCAGGTTGTCTTTGAAGACGATGACCATGAAAAAAAATGCTTGAAAAAGAGAATGAGGCTTTTAAATTGCACAATGAGACTTCTCATCTTGAAAATGCTCTGGAACATGCTGAAAAATAAAAATATTTATTAGGTAAAACTTTAAACTGATCAAGATGATTAGTTTAAAAACGTGTAAGAAATGTCACTAAAGTTGGAATTGTTTACGCTTCAGAACTTGTATCTGAACTGTTGTCTTTTTCTGGTATCAAATGCTAATTTTGTGTGTATTTGTAGCGAAATTCATACATACTTATTCTAATTCTAATGCATATATTTACATATTTTTAGTTTATGACAAAGGAATATTTTCTGTGGCTTTTGAGACTTCTAATATTGCCTAGCAATGTGACGAGACTTCTTATTTTGTGACAGATATATACTGTAAAGTTACTGATACAGAAAAGTGTCATTTGTAGATAGTTATGTTTTTAAATGATGGTCTACTATTTTATCTTAAAAATATTAAAATCTACTCTCTCCCTAGAGTAGTTTTTGAGCTTCTGCAAAATGTACATTTCTTCATATAATTAGTTTTGTGGTTTTGGGATAGTTTATAACAGGATCAGTTTCTCTCAAATAAGCTGTCACTAGTTTTGATACCTGTGCTTTATTATAGTTCTTTGAAAAAAGGTGTTTTTCCAGATGTAATGTACAGTCCTTGCTTGCAGGGTACTTCTCACATATTGCCAGAGTGAAACATGTAGTGGAGGACTAGAAACTATGGCAACAGATTCTAATTTGGCTGTTTAGCTTTGTTATGTCCATAAAGGTTAGACCCCGTATCACCTTTAATAGTGGAAAGATTTATTTGATATGCACAATATTCCTCATTCCTGTTTATCATCTGATCCTATGGAGCCTCTTATCTTTTGGTAGTTTTATATGAGACATAAAGAACCACCTGCTAAAACACTTTGTGTTGGGTGTGACGAGCATCAAGGATGTCCAGAACCAGTGTTAGTGGAAAGCTGTGGGCACTCAGTCACACTTGAACTTACTTCTTCACCTCTCCCTGCCCAGGCAGCAGAACAGCAGGGAGGGGGCTGTGAATGTCAAGGGCAGCGGTGAAGGTCACAGTTCTGCCAGCACTCTCATCCCAGGGCATTCCGCCAGCTTCAGACACCGACCTGAGCAAACATTGTGGATACATTCATGTAGCCGTGTGATTTCATGGGTTTTCACTTTCCCCTCTTGTTTTCAGATAAGCGAGTTCAAACAATGCAATTAAAACTGGAAAGAGATGAGCAAGCGCTTCAAAAGGTTCAAAGTAATTTCAACTTCTGTAAGTTACACTCTTGGCAGAACAGTAACGAGCTTGGAGTGTAGGCAGTGTACAGTCCAAAAAATGATAGAAAGCTGACTTTGACTTGACTTACGTAACATTTTGGGTTATGGTGGTATAACTCATTGTGAAGTAATAATGAATTGGTATTCCTTGAATGAAAATTACTTGAAAAAACTATGAATAGTCTAAACTTCAATAAGCTACAGTAAAAGGAGTGAACACTTTAATTTAAAAAGTAACACATTCAGTAAGTTTTTGAAGGCAAGGAAAGAAGATCTGTATAGGTGAATAGCTAGAAACTTCAAAAAAGAAAATTAATAGTTTTTGTAACCTGTGACTTGTTAAATATTTCACTATTCCTGAATAGAGCTATTAGTATATGTGAATTATTATTTATATGCTATCTGACTAAAACTCTATCTGAACAAGATGTAAAAGCCAACTTTTAAAGAAAACTTTCAGTGCCAATATTTATTAATTAACAATTTATCTCAGTAAAAGGTTGACAGCACTCAGTGTTTTCCTGGTATAACATCTAGATATCACCCCAGTGGACTTCCTATCTTGTGGTAGTTCTCAAAGGACTATTTTCTACACAGTATAGTTCTCTTTCTGAAAATTAAGAAATAGACACAGGACTTCTTCCTATAACAAACATTTCTTCTGTGACACATTTCCAAAATGTTTTGTAGATTACTGACTTCTCTGTGATGAAAAATAAGGGAAATAGTGGTACTTCTATATTCGAATTCCACTATTACTGAATTCTCATGCTAATTCATATTTTAAAAGTATAGATATATTTTTGTGGTGACTGAGGCACTGGATTTCTAAAATCATCCCTTTTGTTGCCTTTTATTGTACTTTGGATGAATATCCCTTCTATGACCACATTTCCCACTCCTATAATAGTGATACCTATTTATCTTTACAGGAGCATTGAAAGGGTAAATTCATTAGGATTTTGTACATGAAATCCAAAATCAAAATTGAAATATTAATTGGTCTGTCTAACGCAATAGTCTGTGAAAGGAGGGCTGTGTCTACTGTTAGCTTTTATCTTCTTTCTAGTTGTGGCAGTGCTCAGGAATCCTGCTTAGGTTTGAGAACTCATGCTCAAAAGAAAAGGCCACTCATCTGTTCCTATACTGAATGTTCCTTCTTAGCTCATTTGCAAAGTTCAAAGAGTATTTTTAAAGTACGTTTTTTCACCCATTCACTCACACAAAATTTTTCCTGAAACTTTCTCTGTTTTCCTTCCCTTCCTTTCATGTCCATACAACGGATGGCGTCTAATATTTAGTATCTTCCCATAGATGCCTCCTCAGTCTGTGGGTTTGAGCAGCAGCATAGGTGCTCTTTTCTGTGAGCCACTCTTATGATCTGCAAGCACATATCTGTGTAAATTTGGACCACACACCTTCCTCCCTGTTGCCTCCAGCACAGCTGCCTGTGCAGGGCCACAGCACAGTCTGTCAGGTGACAGGTAGGTGAAGTGCTGTGAGAAATCTTTGGGGCGGTCTTCATTATAATTCTGATAATGAATCTAATTATATTTCAATTCTCAAAAGGAAAACCACAATTCTTAAAGATTAACTACATATTCTTTGATTGATGTCCTCCAGATTACCAGAATGTGCATAAATTCTTCTTTGGTTAAGAAGCTTTGATCTTAAAAAAGAGGAGCTGTGCATGAAGGCACGCACTGCTGTAGTACCCAGCAGTTGGACAATTTACTCCAGAAAGGGAATTCACAAAGTTGGTACAGGCACCAGTATCCAGTATGCACAGTATAAGGAAAAGATAACACTTAAAAATGGGATTCAAAGTAGACACAGCCAGTCATAAGTGGCAATGAAACCTGTTGGAAGCATTTGGACTAACTAGAAATTACTGACTGATTTCTTGTAGGTGGGACTTGGAGTCTTGGTCTTCCTCCTGTGCCCAGGCAGCCAAGCTGTGCACTGTCTGGTAGCACTGCCTCTCTCATTTCTCTCATAAGAGCATCATAAGAAATGGCAAGGACTGCATTTCTCACAAGGACTGGAGCGTTTGCCCAGGGCTCTGATCATTGAACTTGAGGACCTTTGAACCCATAGCTCCATATACCAGTGAATTAACTCTGGTTTACACCATGTGCCTCTTTAAAGCTGGATACAGGGACAACAAGCACAGAAGAGACATAATCTCTAGGATGCATGTTAGGAAACTCAGCATAGAGGAATAGACTTTTCTATAGATCTGGTTTTTCTTTCTTTGTATTTTTGCTGAGTATTTTTGCTTGGGTTGGGGTGCAGAGTGGGGGAAGGCAGCATGTTTTGTATATTGTTTTCTTGTAATTCATAGTCTAACGTAAAATGCATAAATAATCTATCAAGCCAAAACACAGGGTTGGCCCTTTCTCATGCAGTCACAGCTTTGGTATGTCGTCAAGCTCATGCATGAGTATTCTGTATCTAGTCTCATGAATTTCATATTCTTTGTATCCAAGGGCACAGCTTGAACAGAACTGGTGGCTTATTCTCATCATAGAGGGGTAGTTAGGCTACTTTTCCATGACTTGGGATATTGTAATCAAGCCCCATAAAACTCCCAGCGGCATACAATGTCAGCTGCCCTGATTTGTGGCCGAGCATTCTAGCTCCTAGGTTATTATGCTGAAGGGGAGCATTTCTCCATTTTTATGAAAGAAAATGAATGTCAGTGTTGTACTCAACATTGTCTAGTTTTAAACATGTTCAAAATGCAAATTCATTGAGTAACAAACTCTGCTCCTGGTGACACCGGGAAATATAGATGTTTAACTCACGAGTCCCAAATGACAGTAGCTTTGACAGACAGCTCCAGCCCAGCAGAACCAAGGAAGCTTTGCCACGCAGTGTAACTGCTTAAAGGAGTTTGATTCTGGAACTTCTAAAGAATTCATAAAGAATTTTGCCTAAATAGCTCCTTAGGCACAATCCTTTGTCCTAGGTGAGAAGAGATGTGTAATTTTCCTGACAATGTTTGTCTCTCAGGGACATGTTAGAACTTGCTGCAGATGATACAGACATCTGCTGATCTTTCTACACATGTACAACACAACAGTGGAATTGCTCCTGCAGCTCCAAACTGCCCCTGCTGTCTGGCTGGAACAGGTTTCCACAAATACCCACTTTTCTGAGGGTTTAGGTCACTGAAGTCTCTGTTTCTTATTATTTCATCATTTTCCTGCCTCCTGTGACATCACACTCTACTCTGCTTTATGTGTGTGACTCTTGTGACATTATTAAACTCCACATTAAAGTATGTGGCTCTAAGTGAAGACATCTATCTGTTAGCAGTTATCACACAAATGTGTGTGTGTCAAGGTTTAAACCCAGCCAGAAGCTAAGTACCTGTAGTCTCTTTATCAGGGAGACTGGCCTTTGAAAGGGTTTTTAGAAATTTATGCCTGTTTGTAGTATGAAATCCAACTCTATTTCTTGCATATATGTATTTTAGTTGATGAAAATTCAAGGCAGAAGTTGAAAATGAAAGACCAGCAGCTAAAAATCGGGTAAGATACGGCGTATGCATTGTTGTTTGTAACCATCACTTATTATTGCAAGTCTAATAAAATATGCGAAAGTCTTTTGATAGCCCATAGATTGAATAAATTTATTTTAAGAGTAGGAAAGTTATTTTACATGTGAAAAAAGACAGCAAAAATACTTTACAGTTTTATTTTGTTCTTACCATATATTGAAAGGAACAG
Source organism: Pachycephala philippinensis (assembly GCA_013397055.1). Lineage (NCBI taxonomy): Eukaryota > Metazoa > Chordata > Aves > Passeriformes > Pachycephala > Pachycephala philippinensis. The sequence continues at coordinate 1,153,014 of VWZT01013670.1, forward strand.
AGGTAAACATTGTTAGTAGATTTTTTTTTAAAAAAAAACACTACTATTTTGGTTTAGGAGGACTTGGAAAATATTTAATAAATGCAACATTATTTGAAAGGATTTGCTGCTGCTGTTTGCAAATGTCATAGGCAATGATACAGAGTTTTGTCTTAAAATATTTTTGTATTCTGCATTAGTCTCATAAGAACACTGCCTTTTATTTTCTTTTTACATGATCCAGGAACTTTCCAGACGGCTGGTCCTTTATTTTGCCATTTGACTTTTTTTTTTCCCCAGCCTGATTTCGTACTGGCTTTCACACTGATCACTGCTAGTACGTCTTTGTTACAGTAAACTGACTGGGTTTATTATAATAAAAAATAAAACACAGCTTGACTTGCAATCTAAATGTGCTGGAAAAGAATATGATACTGTTTAGAAGAGAAAAGGTTGTGAATAGAAAAACAGTACCACTTCAGTTATTTAAACATTTGCTTTTCTGCAGCTTGTCAAACTTTGTGCCAAGTCATAGCTGCTTTACTTTGTTTTGTTAATCTCAGCACCATGTGTCTTGGGCTTTTTTAATAGAGGACCAATCCTGCAGTACTTACTCAGTTTTCAGTTTCAGTGAGTCTGGGTAAGTACTGTAGGACTGCATTTTTTTTTTAATTAGGGGGAAAAAACACCAAACTATAATGTTGTAGAGTAGGTCTTTCGAAACAGTTTGTGAAGGGTAAAAAATCCTACAAAGTAATTTGCATATTAAATAAATTCTAGGAAGCACCTTCATAATGAAAATAGTTTATAATTCTCATCACATTTTAAGAAAATTTCTTTGACTTGAAGGTGTAAGCAGTACTGCATTAAATAGGAAATAATAAATAAAATATTTTAAACTTTGTTTGTCTGAAGTCAGACCAGAACATAGACTTTGCTCTTTCAGGGAAAATCTTTTGGGATAAGAATCTGCCTGCATAGAATCCTGGTTAGTGCTAAAAATTACAGTCTGACTGGTATATTTACCAAAAGCATTTGAAGATGCTGTAACTGAGGGTTGATTTGGCTTCATCATCTGTTTTGGAAGTGGTATGTAACATGATAACAGCTCAGACACATTTCTGGATCATCTCTGAGGCACCTAGAAAAATAATTTTAAGTCACAAATGGAGTTGTGATAATTCTAGAAATCCCAGTGGGACCTTTAACATCAAAGCTTAAGCAGTCAGGTTTGATATAATCTAGATATTAGGAAGCTTTTATTAATTCAGGAGAAAAATAAGTTCTCAGAATAAAAATGGTTCTTAAAATACTTATTTATTATTAGACACCTCTACTTCTAGTTTATTATTAGTCCAGAAATAGTTCAAAATGTTATCTAGAAATGCTTCTTCTAAGGGGATGTTCTTGGATGAATTGGGAAAACTTTTCCCTGTGCAGATGTAGTGATAGTCTGAGTGCACAGGGGTCCAGCCCTTGCAAGGCCTATTGAGTGAGCTTTGGTCTCACTCTTTTCTCTCCTCGTAATTTTCTCTCTCCTCCTAATTCTAAAATCAAGCACACAGTTGTCAAATATCTAGGACATATTTTGGAGTCTGCTTTTAAGGTCCCCGAAACACGGAGAGTGTTCACAACTGATAGTGAAAAGTGATGAAGATACCTTGACTGATTGCAACCCCTAACTTTATTTAGAATGAAAATTTTTGGGACCTTGTCCTGTCATTGCATATTATCAAACAGGTGAGGATTAAGCACAAAAGAAATACAGAAGCAATGCAGCCAAATCAAGTAAGTCAGAACAGTAATGTACACAGTGGATGGGAAATAACGTTGAACGTGGAATGCTGCTCCTCTGGAAAGCAGCAAGGAAGAAGACTCAGTGAGAACTTAAATCTTTGCTCTCTGGGACTTCTTGTTGATTCTCTGAGTGCATACAAATGTGGAAATGAAAGATGGACAAGCAAGATAATAAAAACACTCCCAGTGTACATAGTGCTTGTGTGGGATGAAGTTGGAACGTAAAAATTAATATGTCAGTAAGGCTGAATCTGGAAATATAAATCCTAGAATGTGTGGTTGGAATAATGCATTTGTGCTCTCAGAAGATCTGCTCTCAGTTTTAACATGTTCTTAAAGCAATTTCATAAAGATTATTACATAAATGTAATGTTTTCTGTATTACTATAAAATTCTGCATATTTTTTACTTTATTTTAATAAATAAAAATGTTAGTGATAGAAAATTATATTTCCTAATGTCATTTGAATTACATTATCTTAAACCCTGGAAAATGTAACAATGTTAGATTAACATTAAAAAAATAACAATTACAAAACAGAATCAGAAACAAAGTACTGAATATTCAATCAATAGTAAAATCCTGGGAAAATCTTATGGGGAAAAATATCAATTGATTAAATGTTGCCCTTTTGTCATCTTTAATGATTCTATCAATATTCTGTTTCATTTAATTGCCTATAGACAATATTGTTGGTTTCCCATCATCTGGGTAGTACAAATCCATGAGCAATGCTGAGCAGTACACAGAAATAGCTGGCTTTGTTACAGCTCAGTACAAGCCAGGAGCTGCTGTCACTTTCTAATGTTGTTGACAGTCCCAGCTCATATTCAACAGCATTTTCAAAGAAAAAGAGTGCATATTTTCCCTCTAGTTTATTATTATGTCCCCAGATGGTGAACTGAAAAACAGTTTTCCACTGGCATAGATCAAAGTGCTAATACAATTAGCTTTATATCTGAAAAAAAGTTCTATGCCTTTTGAATACACTATTCACAGATTACTTCTTTGTTACAAATTTTAATGTATTTATTAGATAAACCATAATGCTGGTTAATATTAGATTTTTTGCAAAGACTTCTGGCCATAGTTTTGTTCATATTTCTTGGTGGGTTTTCTTAGCAGAAGAAGAAGAGAGAAGATGACAAGAGAGAAGTGCAAAGTGTCCTGGGTGTGACACAGAAGGAAGAATGCCATTAACTCATAAGGAAAATACAGATTTTATTACTTAATATTGCAAAGTGCTGTGCTCTGTGTTATACCTCTGTGTAAATTTGTCTTAGTCTAGTTTTTCTTTTTCCACCAGCTTCTCTTAAGCCTATGTTTGTGTTTTATAAGTATGTGAGTATGAGTATTATGTAAGTAGTTAAATACTTTTCTTACACCAAAAAAAAAAAAGCAGTCTACTTTCTTCACAACTATACTTTTTTAAAAAGCCCTTTTTTCCATTTAATCTAAATGGAGCTGAGTAACATCACTACTAGACGAGGTCCTTACCTTCTGCCTCTTTGAACAGGTACTCACTGATCCTTGCCCCTCAGTCTAGAGAGAAGAGCACGGCAGAGCACGGGGTGATGGTCTGGTGGTGGTCGTGATGTTTGACAGCTACAGTTACTGGGTAAGTGTCGCTCTGGGGTTGTTTGTCTGAAATCAGTTCAGCTTAAAAGGTAGGAGTCTGATGGAAGAAATCCCTTTATTACCACTGTACCTCACAGATAGCTAAAAATACTGGAAAATATTAAACAGCCCTCAAATCCTATGTTTTCCACAGGAAACAATGCTTTACCAAAAATATATGAATCGCAAAAAAAAAAAAAAAAAAAAAAAA
>VWZT01013670.1:1160322-1177075 GCA_013397055.1 Pachycephala philippinensis
TTTCACGACTCTAGAGAGGAAAGAATAGTCCTGAAATTTCCCAAAACAGAAGATTTCCAGTAGGTTACTGAATCTGATACTTATGACACTCCTCTGCATTAGGTGTAAACGGAAAATCTATCTCTGATTTTGTCTATAAAGCCATGGTATCTTCATCCTTCTCCAGCCTTTGTGGTTTTTCAGCCAAAAGGGCTTCATTTTAGAACTCTTCAGGCAATTAGAAGTCTTGTTCAGGAGGAAATCTAATATTTTTGAAATGCAGTAATTATATTTCTGTAACATAACTATGAGTAGCTTTTTGTGCTGAGTCAAGCAGCATATGTTGTTTTCAAACTTTCACCTTTCAAGATGAAACTGACTTTTGGAAGGAGGGGGAGATGTTACCAAAAGGCTGGTTGCCAATGCCCTTCCCTACCCTGAAAGCCAAAGCTCCAGTGTCTGAATGGATGAAAAGCTTAGTGAACATGAAAAGCTTTAGTTAGTAGATTCTGGCCATGCTTATTTTGTCAAAAATTAATTTCATGTTTGACCATATATCTGAAATATATGAAAGGTCTTCCCTGAAATATAACTCTCATAATCACCATGCTAATACAGAACATCCTAACTTATGCTAGAGGAGCTCACCTTCCTTAATTAAGTTTTGGAATCTGTTCAACAGGATTCGTATTTTGGTTTCCAGGAAGCAAGGTTTAGATCAAGGTTCAGTTCTTTTACATTGCCTGAGGTGCTGAGGTGCTGTCACCATGCTGAAACACCATCTAAGCAATTGCTTCCTTTGCCACAGAGGTGGGCAGGGCTCATCTGTACTGAGTGTATCAAGCAACTTTATGTAATGAAATTTGGTATTTTTGCAAACTATTAATTTGCAAATAACATGCTCTCATAATCCCTACTACGTGGAACCTTATAAAAGGAGCAGAATATATAGTTATGTGCTGGGAACACTTCATTAATGACACAGAGAAAGGATTTCCTGTAGAACAGATGGCACTTGTAGTGTCAACCAAAGCGTTCATCTAAACCAGCATTGTCTGGAACCAAATGCCCTCAGGCAAGGATCCGACCCAGTTGTGGGGAGGCACCATGCAATCCCGACAGATGGCCCTGTGTTGAGGCAGCCCAAAGACCATGCACATGTACCAAGGGTGGCTGCTGAGAGCTGAAGCTCACACTGGAGAATATTCAGTAGGCTTGTGCTTGTGGGGTGTCCTACTCTGAGCAGCATTATGTAAAAAAACCAAAGGCATCAGAGCTTAAATCTAATGTAAGGAAGAAGGCAATAGTTTCATAGCCCTTCACCCACGTTTGTTGATACATCAGTAGTAGGAAGAAACCTGTTTTGTTAGCTTCAGTCAGCTGCAGGAGGACCTAAAATTTAGTTCATCATTCTGCACTGAGTAGAATGAGTGACAGTAATAAATACATTTAGAATGATACATTCCAAACTTTTGAAAAACAAAAATTTGAATACCCTAATTGTTTTTACATTGATGTTTAGTGTTTCTGTTCACTTTTATATATAAATCTGAAAAAAATCTTATTTAGGCCTGACTAAGGTTTTAAAGCTGAAGGATACAGTTTAAATAGCAAGGCCTTTTCGGATCAAGAGATTGATCAAGGCTCCTTCTGTATTAAGAATACACTGGAGACACCCTTGAAAAGGGGCAGGAGTCTCACTTGTCTTCAAAAGTTTAATTTTAATCCAGTTTATAGTTGTTTTCCACATCTGCAGAGATATTTGCTCTTCAGGCAGGAAAAACACAGTTTTGAGAGACAGAAGTGATGACAGAGACTTCAGAGGAGTAAACAAAAGCAGAGTAGAAAGAATATCAAAACACAGAAGTGACCGAAGTGATCTAATGAGAAACATGATAATGATTTGCAAGGAAGAAAAGGAGTGAGATGAAAAAACATAATGGAGGGAATTTATATGTTTAAAACATTTATATGTTTAAATTTGATGTAGCTGCCCTTAGCATTAGTTTTAGAGTGGGGCTTTTTACCATTTTTTCACGATAAATGCTGTAGGAAGCACAAGTACAGCTGTCCTTCACTCCTATCGACTGTCATAGCGAGCTGGAGTTCAGAAGTGCCACTGCTTCCTCTCAGAACCATCCCAAGAGCTGAGGGTCTCTAGACGTAGTCTTTTCTACTCTGTTGTGTCCTAGCAGTCAGTGAGGATACCAGTAAGGGCTACAGAAGCCCTGTTATGCTTCTATTTCAAGCAGGTGGGAATCAAATCTTGTTACTCTGAAGCTGCTTTGGACCATTATCGCATGGCTTCAATTCTAGCCCATTTTGTGTACAGCTGCAATAGGTCTGATTCCGCTTTTGCAGACTTTCCATTTACCCAGCTATATTGACACTGAAATCCAGGGTGCTACATCAGTATGAAATCCCTCTGTTGTAAGGAGAATTTGACCCTGTGATTGGTTTTGCAGTCATTTAGTAATAATGAATATTTACAGTGAATTTTATTTGCAGGTTTCTTTTCCTTATTTAAAAAGCCCTGATCCTGCAATGTATCTGCAATATTATCTGTTCTTTAAGTCTGGTGTTTACACCTCTGAATGAGCCACTTAGCTACCAGCACGTGTGTGTGAGAGAAAGTGGAATGCATCTGCAGCTGAAAAAACAAAATGAGGACCTGATCTGGATAGGGCGAGGGCTTCATACAAAACATGACTGAAAACTTGGAAGTTCTGTTCAAACAGGTGGGTGCATGGTGTATTTGATTTACCAGCTTCATGTCCATGTTAATGTGTGGAGACCTGTGGAAATGTAATGGGGGAGGGAACGTGTTTGTGAGAGGTGTGAAGAAGGAGATAGCTGGCGAGAGGACAGAACAAGCATTTCATCTTTGTTTTTTTCAGATTTTATCTGTTCTGTATAGAATATAATTTTCAGTTGGAAAAATAATATATATGACACCCTGCAGAGAGAGAATGGAAGATTTGAGGTTGATGGGTTGCTTAAAGATTTTTGATACAGTGTGCCTCATCAATGGTCGTCTCTTTTCCCAAATAATAAAAATACTACAAGAAATTAAAACAGGTTTGTGTGTTCATTAGGCCTTATTTGTCAGTTTTCACCACTGCAAGTAAGTCATAATGACCAATCTGCCAAGGCAAAGGGAAACTGAAACTATTATGCCCAAGGAGAAAAGAAAATTGGAAAAGAAACGCCTTATGAGACAGAAACATCTTAAAAATAGATGGAAGAACTTACTGTCAAGGTGATCTTCTAATTATTACAAGCTAAAATTGGGTGCCAAGAGGATGGAGCCAGGCTTTTCTCAATGGTGCCCAGCAACAGGATAAGGCTGGGCACAAATTGAAACACGGAAAGTTCCATCTGAATGTGAGGAAAAACTGCTGTGCTGTGAGGGTGGCAGAGCACAGGAACAGGTTGCCCAGAGAGGTTGTGGAGTCTCCCTTACTGGAGATATTCAAAACCCACCTGGATGCAATCCTGCACAACCTGCCTTAGGTGAACCTGCTGTAGCTCCAGAGGTCACTTCCAAGCCCAACCTTTCTGTGATTCTGTTTAGATATATACTTTATATATGTTTACATATGGACCTTTCTAAAGTCTAGGGATCTCACAGAACTACGGCATCTTTAACATTTTTATTGCTAAAGTAGCAGTAATCATTTATGTAGCAGTAATCATTTACATTTATCCCAGGACCCTTCAGAAATCCTCATGCCATTTCTCTGAAATAGGAGTCAGCTTCCAGGAAAGGAGAGTGAAGATCCAAAATCACACAGGATGTGTGTAGTTATATGGCAGGATGTTCCGTGGGCATCAGTCCATCCAACCACCCAGACTGGAAATGTGCCACAGCTCCCTTCTAGTCCATAGACCTGGATTTTCCTAGTTCTGACTTGGGACTGATCTGAGTCAAAGCATCCCCACAAAATGGAGATTAGGAAGGATTCGTGGCCTCCAAGTATAGACGTAATTGTGAAAATCAGAGTTAGGTCTGAGTTCATTTCTTTGTTCTGTTCACATGGAAATACACCTTCCTCAAAGTATTGGTTTTGCCAGACGGAATTTGTAACAATAGGTCTTCAGTTCTCATCCATTTAAAGCAATGGCAATCTTACCATTGATAGCAGCAACAAGATTGCATTTAATTATCCACAGCACTGTTTTTCTTACAGTTGCCAAAATGTTCCCTGTTGAAATCCTTAGAAACAAAACAAAATTAAAAAGAAAAAGAAAAAAAAAAAATGCAACTTCCAAACACTGACTTAGGTTACAAATCCTTTCCATTTTTAACAGGATATTGGAAAAACCTAACAACCCCAAAAAAGGAATACTTTTTCCAAGAATAGCACTGTGTATGAACAAAACTTCCTATTTGTTTTTGCATAGTTGGCAAAGAAAATAACCAGTGTTTTATTTGCTTTCAGATAACATGCATGGTACCTGAGCAGCAAGCTGGTAAGACAAGCCTGACTGCTGAAACAAAGAAACTCAAGAAACACAAAGGTCGGGAACGGAAAACCACAGAAAGGAAGTGGCCAAAACTGGTAAGCTGTGCTCTGAAGATATTTAAGAAGCCTCTGAGATGATTTAACTTCTCTTTGCACTTTTTCTTTCTAACTTAGAAAGGGATCTGAGCAAAATAACACAATATTAAAAAGAAATTCCAGATTTTATAGAACAGGTTTAGTATTATTGCATAATTGCATTGATAAAATACTTCAAGCCTATAGATTGTACAAATTATATTTGTGAAAATTAAGGTAATTAATATACATTATTCAGCTACCTAGTCATTAGCTTTTGAGGATGTAATAGCTAGCTTTAAAAGATTGGAATTAAATATTAATGGGCTGAATAGTATACTGTTAAACTGCTTGTAACCGTGATAAGCACTTCAGACAAGTAATTTTTGACTGTGCTAATAGTACTTAGAATTCCTAAAAACAGAACTTGTTTTGTGTGCTGTTAGACTGTATCTTTTTTTATGCTTTTCTTATATCAGTCTTGGATGAGCTTTTAATCTGATTATACTTTTTTACCCTATTTGTTTCTCTTTGTCTTCCCTTCTAATGGCTCTCTTTCATGGAATTCTTTTTCATCTCCCTTGTTCCATACGTCACCATTTTCTGTCACTACACTTTCTCTATCCCAGAATCTCAGTGCTTTCTTCTGTTTTTCATGTGATAACTGTTCTCCTATTTGCATACTTTTTACTCAGCCACTTTTCTTCTCCGCTCTATCCAGCCTCTCTAAAATTTTCATCTCCACTCCCTGTGTCCTGAAACATTTTGGCTGAAAATTGCTGATGGTCAAGACTCACAAATTCCCTCTAATCATTGTAGAGACTGGATGAGAACTGCAGTGCTTCTAGGTCACACAGCTCCAGCACAACTACTGAGGACACAGCTCTCTGATTTGCTGTGAAGACTGAAAACCTTGGGCAGCTATGAATTCCCTTGGTCTAAAACTGGCCCCAGTATAAGTCTTGCCTGTTGAAAAAGCTTTATGCCACTCCTTAGGCAAGTAGCACTTGGACAGTCAGGTGTGCTAGGACTACATCTATACCATCAATTTTTAATGGTTTGGATGCTTGCATTCATCCTTGGGTCTTTGTTCTCTGCCAGCCTCAGAGTGTCTCTGTTGCTTCATTCATACTTTGTTTTTTGAATAGAACAGCCAGATTCTGAAGACAACACCGTGGTGCTGGTTTGCTCCCTGTGATCAGTACAGACAAGACACACCCCCATGTAACATCAGGCCACATCTCAGAATGTGCAAAGGATGTGTTTGGCACTGTGCTATACAAACACCTCTCTCACAGGACATGACTGAGCCCAGTGCAATCTTAGGTAGGAAACTACAGACTAAGAATACCTGAAATCCACACACGTGTCCCGTGGGACCCAGCCTGTCACAGTATGAATGCAACCAGCCCACTCTGGAGGTCACTGGTACTCACCAGTGTGGACATAAAGTCATGTGGCATATCTTAGGGCTGTGATTTCCTCCCTGCAGCAAAGCATTTTAGTGGTGTACGTCTCATGTAGTGCATGCAGCATCTTTATTGTCTGTAAGATGTGCAGGATTCACTAAGACGGAACTCCACAGCACAAAAATAGGGTGGAAAGGCTCAAGAGCCTCTATTCTAACAAGGGCTGTCAGAGCTTCTAGGGTCCCTACTCTGAACTTAGGAACTAGAGTCTGAAAGCTCTGGGACAAGATGTGGAAGTTGTAGGGTTTACAGCCAGAGGTAGTTTACATGTGAGTGGTGTTGGGAATAGCAGAATAGGAGAACCTGAGTAAATACCAAATTAGTTAATTCAGTATGCTCTTGGTGGTGTCTTTTCCACTGTTGTAGGGATGAATCAGACAAATGTTTACTTCAGATTTATGGAGTCCTGAAAAATCTATTTAATCGTGTAAACATCACATTTTGTTCTTTCTAAGACTTTTCAGAAATTCAAGCTTATTTCAAATTTATCTGGACTGATACCGAACTTTACTGAATAATATTTCCCACCAACTGCACATTCTGCTGTCTTTCAGACAGTTCTTTTTCTTTACTTTTTTATCTCCACAACACAAATCAAAGGCATGGAAATGCAGCAACTCCTGTCCTAAAAATGGTGAACTGCAATGAAGACACATCCATTGCACAGCAAACTCTCTGTATTGTACTTCGTGCTTAGTTAACTTGATCCAGTATCTCTAAGATCAATGGATAGTTTCTCAGTAAGTTCAGTATTCATTGAAATCGGCCCCAAGTTATCTTCTCATCTGAAAATGGTGAGAATACACTATGTTGCTGATTACATAATGACAATGTTATCAGTGTTTTTAGTAACTATGCAGGTCTCTTTAGAAAAATAAAGTTCTATTATTCTTGCCAAGTCTGCTTTAATGAGTGTACACTTACCTGAATAGGTAGGTGCTGGAGGATATTTTTTAACACAGACCATTAAAATTTTTGTTTAATTAAGAGATAAATGTATCATTGTAACCATAGCTGATGTTTAATGTAATAGAAATAGAATAATTTTGATGAAAAGCCAATTAATAGACTAATAAATAGACTATAGGAACAGCCTTATTTTTCCTTCACTTTTTTCCAATAGTTTGTTAAAGAACTAGGCAAACTATTTTTTTCCTGACAGTGTGACTATCTGGGCAGCAGATATTCCCCTTGAATTTAGCCTGTATATTGTTATAATTTTATTATACTCTTTAAAAAAAAAAACAAACAAAAAACTATAAAATATGTGAGCCCTCTTGTGGCCAGAATATCTTCTATGAAACCATCAAAAACTGTGTGGCCTGGTGAAGTAACTGCCTGAAAATATCTAGAGTACACTAAGTATACATTTGTTTAGTTAAGACTTCTAATGTCAGTTCTCTTCCATTTTCGATAACAGTGAAATCCACTCAATTTTTCTTTTATATTTTTCTTCATTTACTATTTGTAGCTAAAATGCCCAGGAACTTCTGGTTTTGTAGCAGGGTTTTTTACTTTAAAGTCTTCAAATATATCAATTATTTCAGTCATATAGGACCAACTATGACCATCAGTCGGAGCTGTCTTTTAGTTATTACTGAACTGGAGCTGCTCTAAGGTGATTTTGGGGTGGAAGAGACTTTATTTCATTGCCACTTATCACTCTTCCCTCATGAATTCAAGAAAAAACATGCCAAACCATCCAAACTACATAATCTTTTTTAATAAAAATTCTTATCACCTGACACAATAGTTTTCATATTTTTGAGAGGGTTTTGCTTCCTTTCATTAAAAAGACCTGTTTCTGCTGTGCAATGCATTTCTTTGAAAAGAAAGAGGAAAAATTTTGCAGCTGTTCAAATTAACTCATGAGCTGGGCCTTGAGAAATTAGGTAGTAATTTTCATTGATTAGATAAAATATCAGCACTCTGTGATTAAAGTTATAGTAAATTTACAGAGGGGAAAGTGATGGTATTTTAAATTCAAACTCTATGTTCTACTCCTCACAGATTTTTCCACTGCATGAGGTCTGTTACTGTACTCAGATATCAAAGGCAATATAATAATGACATTTTAATGTATATGTGTCTCATGGATTGCTGAACATTTACTGATTATTTGTTTTAATTCTGCTGATCAATAGTGTTTGCTTAGTTATTTCCCCTGGGGCATGAAAACAGACCAAAACATTTTGTTGTAACTGGTTATATTTTATTGTAACTGGCTATTTTAAAGTTCTACTGGAGAGTATTGGTTGCAATACCTTCATCTTCTTCTGTATCACAGTGTGGATGGTACTTGTGTACAATTATTTATTTATTACATAGATATATTTATATTTATGTTCAAGAAATGCAAACAGTCAACACATCTGTTTGTATTTTTCTGGTTTCTCCTGGTATTTAATTTCTGGTTTCCTATATTTTTATTTGTTTCTATCACAGTCATTTTAGTAGTATGGAACCAAATTAAAAATTGAGTGTATTTTTTAATTCTTGCTCTGTTACTCTGTGTCTATCTTTTCCTAAGAAATGTACCGTACATTCACATAGCAAAAGAAATACCATATTCAAAAACACACCTGGTGTTCATTGCTCTAATACATTATTATCACTGCATCCTTAGTGTAAATTCTTAAGAAACTCTTTGCCAAGAGTCACTGTAGAATGAGCAGAACTTAAGATTTCTGGTACCCTATAGAAATTATATGCACAGGAAATATGCAGGAGTCTGTAGAAAAATATCAGGGAAGAGGCAAAGATTAGTGAATTAAGTGAGGAAGGGGAAAAGCCAAACCTCACACTCATTAATGATGAAATTAGGTACGTTTCTCATTTTCAAAATTTGAATGAATGTAAATATTAATTGGGCAGAGCAGTGGTTAATAATTCATACACTGTCTGATTTCTTTCACTAAGAGAAATTCAGCTGCAGAATTTTTTGACCAGAGTCACTTCTCGTATTACAGAGGTTGAGGCTACCCAAAACTGAGATGCTCCATCTATATTTAAGAGCTCTCAAGAGAATATCAATCAAATGTCCATTTCATTACAGTTACTTTGATATTTTGGGAATTCTATTTCAATATGGTTTTAATTATGTATTGTAATTCTTAAGAATGACAACAAGCTAATGTAGGTTACTTTCATACGAAAATCTTTTCTGTCTGCATGTGGTTAAGAGTGACAGGTTTCTTGGAAAAAACTTGCAACGCCAGTTACTAAGCACTTAAATGTGCATCTCTCAGTGAGACAGTAAGTAAAGACAAGGCAAATGGTTTATTTAATGCTTCATTTCTATCAAAAGAAACCTTTCTAATACATCAAGAGATAGAAGCCTGCTCATGCCATGTGACAGTGGAAATTACAAAATAAGTCCAACAAAGGCAGATTGTCAAAGCTGGGTATGCTCAGCTGCATGCAGTAAAATACTGTGTACATAATTTGTGTGTACAAATAGCACAGATATTGTGCCTTGACTGGATAAACACCTTCTGCAGTATATGGATGGATCATAGAATCATAGAATGGTTTGTCTTGGAGGGGACTTTAAAGATCATCTAGTTCCACCCACCCACCCTGCCATGGGCAAGGACACTTTCCAATAGCCCAGGATGCCCAAAGACCCATCCAACCTGGCCTTGAACACTTCCAGGAACAGGGCAGCCACAGACTCTCTGGGCATCCTGTTCCAGTGCCTCACCACTTTCTCAGTAAAGAGTTTCTTCCCACTATTTAATCTTAATCACTCCCCTGTTCTAGTTTAAAACCATTCCTTCCTTTTCCTATATCTGCCTGTGTAAACCTCCCTCTTTTTTAAAAGCCCCCTCTGTGTACTGGAAAAGCCGCAATGAAGAAGGCTGGAGCCTTCACCTCTCCAGGCTGAACAACCCCACCTCTCTCACCCAGTCATTGTGGAGGAGGAGATCCAGCCCTCTGATCATCTTCAGGGTCCTCCTCTGGAGCCACTCTAACAGCACCATGGTTTTCCTGTGCTGAGGAAATGGTTCACCATCACCAGCATGTGAATGTTCAAACACAGAGTTGCATTACAATAGTACCTGCCGTTGACGTTTTTCTTGATTAAAGTCATATTTAAAATTTGCTTACAAATACATTCAATTCTTAATGGAAAAGATACACAATTCAATTTAACAGTCAAGTTAAAACATATTCCCCTGATTTAAGAATGATTATACAGTGATGATTCCATATTTAATTAGAGTCAACAAAGTGCCACATCCTTTTTAAAGTCTTTTTATTAATCGACATAAGTGGAATTTCCCTTTTCTCTACAATATGAATTATTACTTGCAGGTATTTTACGTTATTGTTTATTTTTTAAATATTTAACATATTCCAACTTTCTAAGGGTTTGGGGGTTTTTTCAAATGTATGTAATAACAATTAATTGCCAGCTTCTGTTTTAAATAAATTTGGCTGCAATTGTAACCATCTGCACATGAGCTGAAGAAGTGTTGTCTTAGTGGGTAGCAAGGCCAGTGTGACCCTGATTCATCCATTTCTAAAATAAATGGGAAGACTGAAATTATTTAATGGTAAATGAGTGAGTTTCTAATGTTATGAACACCACCAGCTGCCAAACCAGTGAGAATTTAATTTGTCTTGCTACCTCATAAGCCTCAATCTCAGTGGGTAGATTATCAGGGGATGGAGAATTCTATATCCAGTTTGTGAGCACAGGTAGAATCTTTATGAGAAATACATGTCACTCGACTGAGATTATTGTTTGAAATTCTGATATATAATGTGGACAAAAAGGCCTTTATGATATGATTATTTATGACAGAAGATGATGGGGATCCAGGGGCCCAGAAAATATTCAGGTGGAAAAAAAATTACATTGGAGTAAGGGCTAGTGAAGAATGGGATATTGTTCAGGTTGCTATAGGTAATTACAGAAAAGCTACCAAGGTTACAAAAATAATGAGCTTTTCATTTTAACCACCAATTTAGATAAAGTGAAAAAAGGACAATTTTCAGTAAAAAGCATCCTGAAGTATCTCTTTTCAATTCTCTAAACAAGTCTCTGAAAATAGCAATGGATTAATTGAATTTCAGAAGCTTCTCTCAGAAGAGAACATGAAAATACCTTAGCAACTCTTTAAGAAAAGTGAAATTATTTAAAAGGAATATTAGTTGCTTAAGTGCTTAAAATTATGGCTATTAACAGTCTACATGGTACACTGGTGCTTCTGTTTCTAACCTGCTTTAAGTTACTGAGCTGAGTAAAGCTGGGTTCTTAAGAAAGATGATAGAAATGTGCCTTATTCATATAATAACAAATTGTCAGTCAGAAATAAATGTAAATATAAATGCAGATGATATAGACACAGATATAGATTACATAGCTACATATATAGATTCAGATATTTATAAAGAAATGCACTTTGTGTATATATATATATATATGCAGGCAAATATGAAATTCTTCATGTTCTAGCCTGGTAAAAAAGGCATGTATGAAATAATTGCAGTTCTCATAACTCAGTGAAAGTATTTATCCTTCTTTTAGTGAGTAGGGGCCTAGAACAGTCCCTGAAGAATTGAGTTTGGCTTAAATGCTTATAGTTCAAATATTTCTCAGGAGGTTTTCTTCAAGCATTCAGCTAAGTTACTAAGTTACGTTACTAAGCTAAGCAAGAGAATTGTTCATATAAGTTTCGTTTCCGTATTTTAAAGTGTTTTAGTCTTTCCCTAAGAACAGTTTTAATTTTACATCTTTTTTCCTGAGTTTCAGATAAACTTAATTATAACTTGGCGCTTTTTTGTTATTTAGTCAACCAATAGTTCTAATCAACCTTGACAAAGAAATATTTCTCCTCTCGCCACAGAACAACAGAATACCCAGACTACGGAACAGCAGAAAAAAAGAAGACAAAGATTAATTTCTTAGACTTCCAAATGCAACAAAAATGGACAGTGTTTGAAGATGGTGAATCTGAAATTTTTGATGTATAGTAACATACTCTGAAGTTTAAGTATTTCTGTTTAGCATGTTACAATCATACAATTTTGGAGTGCAAAAATAGCATGGGTATGGTGTTTTTAAAAAGAACAGAGATGGTTCCATTACAAAGGACTTGAATCTGTTACATTTACTGGCATTCATGCCGTCAGTGACTATTTTATCTGACCCAAAATCCAAGCGAAGGAAAGATTTTGGGGAACAAGCAAAAGAGTTCTTTGATCCCATATTTTGAGTTAAAGAATAGTTGTATCAGATGCAAAATTCTGTTCTTCAAGACATGGGATCAGAAAGTTTGGAGATAGCCTCTAGGAGAAAATTTTATTTTGACTAGCTAAGAAGGGGTGCTTGGGATGTGGGAGTGTTTATGGCTCATTGTGAATGAGGTGGGTTCTGTTCATGATACACAAAACTCTGATTGCTTCAGGGACTGGAGGTTTCACACTAGTTCCCTTCACTCTACAAAGACTGTCTAATAAATGCATAAGCCTTGCAAATACCTACTAAGCACACACTAGTCCAGTTAGACACTTTTATTAGCATGTCTTGGTGATTGCTAATGGCTCTGGGAATTTGAGGCAAATGTTGTATCATTTTTTCTCTCAACTACATGAAAGGATTTCTGAACTGTCCTCCTTCTTTTTCTCCCTTCTTCAACCTCTAATACATCTAGCAAGCTGCTCATCTTTTGAGACTGATCTGGACTGAGTCTTGACTGGCCATTGCCTTCTTTCTACCACCACATCTACAGTAATTTCCACCCAAGTTTTTCACAGATGATGAACAGAAGAAAACCAAGCATAACACAGCCTGTGATTCTTTGGTTTTCCAAGTGCAGTCTGTGATTCCATCCCATGTCTAGGTGCCAAATGTCATTTAGTGTTCTTCAGAGTCCTGCTCACCAAAGTCCCAAGGTAAGAGGGAAGCTATAGGGCTCCAAACAAAGCATAGAGAAACTTAAATGCAACTGCATTTCTCTATGATCAAAAATGCATGGAAAATGTTCTCCATTCTCTTTTAGCAAGCCAGAAGCACATTTCAGATTACAAAATAGTTGTATGGACTTGTTTTATTTCTTTAGACCCATCACTCTTATTGAATGCTGAATATTGGCTGAATTCAGAAAAATGTTTGTGTTCGGGGGGTTTTTTGTTTATTTTGGTGTTTTTTAGATACTGAAAGAGTATGAGGTAGATTGTGTTAAAATAAAAAGAAACTACACTTCCAGCAACAAGGCTGTCATGTTTTTCTGATGATTTGAAAGAATTGTTGCTACCTTCACTGGGGCAATGTGGAGCACAAAGGAAAATAATGTGGGAATACTATTTCTGAAATACTTCAGCAGTAGTCTTTCCATGGAAAGAACACCTTGTCTGGTACATAGTTGTAATATCTTTTGTTGTCAGAACTTTGGAAAGAAAAAAGTATTACTTGGGCAAAAAATAATGTTCACTGCATTATCAATTTAACTGAAAGGAAAATATTCCCTTAACTAGAGAAAATTCTTAGAAATAAATTCGTTATTAACTTCCTTTAAAGCAAGCCTAACCTTGATACTTTAATATTATTGAAAAGCAGTTACAATAAATTCATAATTTCAGCTATGTTAAGGAGTATATTGCAAACCGTGACTCAGCAGAAGACTCCTGCAACACATAGTGATGTTTTGGCTTCTGCACAGGGCTTGATAACATTCTCATGAATAGTTGATTAGGCCGTGTAGTGCAATGTCTGCATGCATAATTGAAGCTATACAGAAATAATTGATCTAATTACCAGTGCTATATAACGTCATTCCAGTTAGAGACCTGTACCACTGGCTGGTCTCTGCCCTACAGTTTCCCCTCAAAGAGCATATGGGATATTCTGAAGGAATCCTTGATATTTTCAATGACTCTTTTGCCCTGCAAAGTCTCTTCTTAGCTGTTGATAAACTGTGTTGAATATTCTGTAGCAACCAACCTCATCCCTGCTTCCATATCCACGTAAATTATTGGAAGGCATCCAATCTATCTGGACATATGGATTTTCTGTTTTGTACCCCTACACCCTCTCATCATGAATGGTGGAATGAACAAAAAATACTATGAAAATGAACAATTTTTAAAGAAACAGCCCTCTTTCTCACCTCTTCCCAAGTTTAAGTATTGACCTATCTAGCATTAATCACAAGATACACTTGCAAAATACTTTGCCTTTCCCCACTCATGGATTATTGCCACAGGCTTTCTGTGAAGATTTTGAACATTCAGCTATAATAGTATGTATGGGAAGAATTCAAGTGCTCAAAGGGGTTTCTTTGCAAAATCCCTTATTTCCACCTCTGTCAATGCTGATGTTGTGTCACGTGATGCTGCATGTGGGAACACAGTCCCGGAGTCCTTATTCAATATTGGCTGCAGGAGCTTTCCCTGGGAATATGGAGGTTTAGGAGTCACACCCCACATCAATGTATACATAAGCACACACAGCAAAAGAAGCGAGTTATCAGGAACTGTTTGTGATAAGTGTCAGCTGAGGATGAGGAAAAGGCTTCTCAACGCCTCCAGTCTCGAATTCATGGGTTTGTGTACCTACAGTAACAGAGAGACAACCTACCCTAAAAAACAGCAGTAATAAATAAGTACCAGACAGAAAACAGAGGTTATTAAAATAAGATTTTTAGCTACTAAGCACAGTAGATGGTCCAAAAACAGGCAAGGATTTATTCTTCCAATAATAGAAGGAATTTGCTTCAAATCATCTGATCATATGTTCAGGGAGGAAACTCTGAAAAGTTCCAGATTGAAAATGGCATGGTCAAGCTTTCCAAAGAAATATACTTAGAACACAGCTAGCCCAGTTTCAGAAAGGAATGGTATAAAAGCACTTGATTTTAAAATTATCAAAATTTTATGTCAAGAATGACAAACTAGAATTTCTTTTCAAGACACCAAAGCCCTCATAACTGATGCAAACATAAAGAAATGCTTCAGGTATATGATTCCTATTTAAAATATCCATGACTGATTTTATTGCAAGCTGTCATCTTATGGAAATATTATTGACATCAGTTCAGAAATTTTCACTTAGTGAAATTAATGTGAATTTCCTTTCTAAAAGGGTGAAATGCATCACTTTGGTTGCATTTTGGTTTGCATCACTCGCAAACAGTATGGAAGTGAGAACATGTCAAAGCACTCGCAAACAGTATGGAAGTGAGAACATGTCAAAGCACCAGTGAAATCATATCTTGGTTGTATCCAGATAAATCCAATGGATGAATCCAGAGAATTCTGTATACCGAGGTAGAATTAATTGCAGTAAATCTCAGGTATGCTCATTGCTTAGAATTTTTTTCAGCTTGGGAAATTATTCTTAAAACAGGAAAATAATATAATGTTTTAATGCACAGGGTTTTTTCTGTGAATAAGTTTGCTGATGTTTAATGAAATAAATAATTACTTAAGCAAAGACATGAAAAAACAGAGGCTGAGGAATGTATGTAATATAAATCAAGTATATCTTAGGAAGTGAACTGTTTCTTTTATCTATTCCTGAAGTTCCTGAATTTAGGATTCAAGGGGTGCATCACTTCCCCCAATTGTCTACCTCCACATACAAGTTTATTAATACAATAGGATTTATAGTAAAGATAATTTTGACTTTGTCAGCTTCAATATAGGTTCTTTATTCCCATACAAATATATTTTTATTTAAAATGTAGTATGTAGAACCTTATACTTTTTAAAGGTAAAGGAGAAAATCATATTTTAGGTTAACATCCTGCAAAACAAAATATTTTATAAATGCTTAGGAAACATATTAACCTCCTTTACCTTAGGTTCCAGCTTGTACACTTGCCCCCACCTCATCTATGTACTTTCCTTATTTTCAAATAGAACTTTCTCAATTCTTCACTACTTTTGTAAAGTAGTTACAAATATAAACTGTAAGCATTGCTGGCCACGCGTACCCAGGTGTGAAGCTCTGCTGTGGAGGAGGCTCCTGCAGGGCTCCAGGCAGTCACTGCTCGCTGTAGCACAGGAAATGAAAAAGCACCATACACCTGAGTGGGTAGTGCATGACAATAGCATAGGCAGGAACAGTTAATTCGGGTTAATTAAATGAGGTGCCAGCTGTAAAGCATCAGGCCTAGGCAGTTACACAGACTGTATTGAAGTTTCCTACCTCCCTCCCGTCCCAAAGTTAACTTCGCGTCGGGGAAGGTGCCCGGTCTGCCCTGCTGCTGGGCGAAACGGGAAGTGTCGATTGCACCCAGGTCTGAAACTTAATTGCTCTTTCAACATGAAACAGTGAAGGTATCATGGGAGCCATTGGCAGCAGGGGGAAGAAGACACTCGTGGGCTGCGACCCACCTGCAGCCCCGCTTCCAGCGGCCCCCCGCACTCCGGGCCGCAGCCCCGCGGCTCCGGCGCGGCCGCTCAGCACCGCGCCCGCTCCTCTCCAGCAGTGCCCGCCGCACACCTCCTGGTGCCCGCCCACAGGAAGCTTGGGAAATCACTTCGCTTCTTTGCCAGTTTTTAAAGGTGACCCCAAACACTACTTGTAGATATTTAAAAGAGTGTTATTGACAGTAATATTCGGTTATTAAAAGCTTGGCAAAATCCATCCGGCTGTGTGCTTCAGCTTCCTCATAGATCATTTCCCCTTCATGTGGACTGGGTTGAAGCTGAGAGTTTTGTCTGTGGATATTTTTTACTTTAGTCTCAATTTAACATAGGAGCACAGAGGAATATAGAGAATGCGCACATTGCAGGATTTAAAAAAAAAAA
>VWZT01013670.1:1203803-1246283 GCA_013397055.1 Pachycephala philippinensis
TTCTGGACATAGCAAGTCCCAAAGATGTGTGTGAGCACTGCAAATGCCCTGCATGCATACACTCAGGCTCATCTGATGTACAAGATCTTTATGATCAATTATAGCTGAATGAATGAATGAATAAATGACATAGAATATGTGTGAGAAAGGGATAGCTTGAGAAAGCAGCTTTTCCATCATCTGTGCCTTTATTTGCAAGCTGTCAGAAATCTGTAGGAAAAGTTCCACTGCCAGTATCTTACAGGCTGTTTGATTTAATCCATGCCTCCATCGGCTTCCCAATCAACAGAGCCAACAAGGAGTTACCAGATCCAAATGAGCTGCTGCAATTTCCCACCCCAGCATGGGGACTGAACCTGAATTACCCTAGGCCACCTGTCCCCCCTCACCACTGCAATGTACAGTAGAGAGATTTAGGCCATATTTATAATCTTTTGTCTGCAGCCTCGTTGTTTGGGTGGGGCTGCACCTGTTCATGGTGAGCGGGAATCCCTTAATTATGGCTGTGGGACTGGGCAGCGAGAGCTGGCCCTGTGCACTGGCACACAAAGGCTTAGGGCAATGCGTGTGAATTCAGTGCCCTCTTTTTGCCATGCCAGCATTCATTGCAAATCCTCCATAGGTCTTCACGGCTCAGCTCCTGCATTCCCAGGGCTTCTGCCTGGTGTTTCACACACCAGATTGTCTTCTCTTTAGAGGGCAGAAATGCTGCCTCCCTTTATTTTGGATCCCTGGGGACTGCGATTGTTTAGGAATAGCAGCTGAGGGACAATAACACACTTTAAGGTATACTTGTGGTTGTAACATTGCCAGTTCTTTGCTGTTATCAGATGCAAATGGAGTTTACCTGGTGAACAGATCCCCGTCTGTTTGAAGGGTCACGTTAGTAGCAATAGCTTCAGCCACAAGACACATCCAGGTTACACACTCTAACGAGTCCTCAGAGATGCTGTTATCCACGGTGTCAATCCAGGCTGGGGATGGACAGACCAAGAGCAGCCCTGCCCAGAAGGGCTTGGGGGTGCTGATGGGTGAGAGGCTGGACATGACCCAGCCATGTGCACTGCCAGCCCAGAAAGCCAAACGTGTCCTGGGCTGCACCAAAAGCAGCGTGGGCAGCTGGTCAAGGGGGGGATTCTGCCCCTGCTCTGGTGAGACCCCACCTGGGGTGCTGCATCCTTAGCACAGGAAGGACATGACCAGTTGGAGCAAGTCCAGAGGAGGCCATGAAGTTTATCAGAGGGACGGAGCACCTCTCCTGTGAGGAAAGGCTAAGAAAATTGAGATTGCTCAGCCTGGGAAAGAGAAGGCTGACTTAATTGTGACCTTCCAGTACCTAAAGGGAGCCTACAAGAAAGATGGAGAGAGACTACTTACAAGGGCATGTGGTGATAGAACAAGAGAGAACGGCTTTAAGCTGAGAGTAGTTTTAGATTAAACTTTAGGACGAAATTCTTTACTGCAAGGGTGGTGAGGCACTGGAACAGATTGCCCAGAGAAGTTGTGGATGCCCCATCTCTTGAAGTGTACAAGGTTGAATGGAGGTCAGAGCAACCTGGTGCAGTGAAAGGTGTTCCTGCCCGTGACAGGAGATGGAACTAGATGCTCCTTCAGGTCCCTTCCAACACAAACCATTCTATGATTCTATGATGCGACCCCAATCTTTTCCCTCACTCATCCCAGTTACCTGCTGAAACTCCTGTCCATGCCACCTCACTTCTGTGGGTACCTCATTCCCTTTCTCCCCTGCCCTGTACTCTCCTGTGCCTGGAGTCACCACCTTTTGCTCCTTCTTCCCCTTCCCTACTCAAGATTTGCCCCTCTTCATTTCAAATGTTACTGTCTCTCACCAAATGCCAGCAGAGAAGATACTGATGGCACAGCCAGCCTCCACTTTTTAATTCCAGAGGCAAATGGCACACAGAGCTTTCGAGACTACAAATAATTTTGTGCCTGGACTTGCACTCCGGGATGGAAGTGTGACCTGTTCAGAAGGAAACTGTGATGTACCTGGCTGCAAAAATCGACCAAGCTTCCGTTAAGTGTGAACACAGACATCCCCAAAACTCACAACACAACCGTTTATTCCACCTTTTTCCAGGCCAGCTCCCCAGATTCCCCACGGGAAAAGCCGACCAGGAGCGGGAGCCTCGGGGCTCTGCCGCCACCTCGTGACGCCGCTCGGAGGCGGCCGGGAGCAGCTCTGGGATGGCTCCGCCGCCTGGAACACCGTAATACGACTGAAACAGCCCTGAAAACTAGAAATGTGCTTTCTCTCTAGCTGTCACTAAGAACGGCGCCTTTCATTTGCCGTGCTGCTGCCCGGGAGGCGCACGCCTGCGGCCGCAGCCCCGGCACAAGGATGCCGTGCAGCCCGCGCTGATTCGGGCTGGAGCCTGGGGCTGGTACCAGGCAGCGGAGCCGAGTCCTACTGCGAACGACTCCTGTGAAGAGACCGAAAAAGGGGCTTAACTGGTGCCCCCTCCATCTCGTCACAGCACCTGGACACCCCCGCCTCCCTTGCTCCTTGGCAGCGTGCAGATGAGGGACCGTCCCTCCGTACCTTCTTTGAACCTGTTGTATTAGCCACGAGGATAACTAGGGTTGAGAGCCAGCTGTTGCTGGGCTTATATGACAAATGAGAGATTCAGATGTAAGATTGATAGTAATTAGATTGCCACCTGCTATCGCTTTAATCCGTATTCCGGATTTTTAATTGTTAAGGGGGGGCAGTTGGCACATGAATACATGAGGACGATCTTATAAGGCACAAAGCATTAGGATTGTATCCCAGGCATCACAATTAGGGCTGCCCGTTTTTTGGTTTTAGCCTCCACTGTGAATTTTGGCCCAATTTTTCAACAGTTTCCTCTTGAGTTTTCTAGGACGTATGCACTTTGTCCGTCCATCCATCAATTTGTTTGTTTGTTTGCTTGTTTGTTTGTTTGTTTGTAGCAAATAGAGACAATTTCATTTTAGGCTTGGACAGCACTTTCTAGTTTGGCTTCCTGACAACCTTCTGCATCAAGTGGCCTGCATTTATTGGCATTGAATCTGATTTTCATCAGGTTCCTCTGAGGTCTGTTCCTCCTGGCTGTTACCCAGGTGAGCAGTCCTGCTGCAGTCAGTGATAATAGCTGTCAGTAATTAGTACTTAAACAGGTTTGAGGGTTGGGGCTTACTTCTTCCCCCCTGCTTTGGATAGCACCAATCTACTTTCAAGTCACGCTTCATCAGAAAAAGAGAACACCAAGAATTCTGAAAGGTTTGCTATCAGGTTCCACAAAGGGATATGCTTGGGAGGAACATGTTGGTTTTGTTGGAGAGACACACAAAATAGACTATGATTTGCATAAGGAGCTGAGAGAGGAGAACTGAATGACGGGTCAAGGGAAGGGGTTTCATCGACTTCAAAGAGTATTGGATCAGATTCATGCAGACCATCTGCAACTTCCTTTGATGCACCAACAAACTGGAGATAACAAGCCTCTCTTCTCTGTACATGCCCTGTGTAGGGCATTATGTGAAGAAGGACTTTGAGCCTGGCAATGGCACAAGCCATTTTTAGAAGAGAAAGTAGGTCGATATAATGTGTTCGAGGGAAGCTCTTTTTCCGAGGTGATTGACTGTTGCAGCAGGTTTGAAAGCAAACGTACCCTAGAGGTCACTGCAGAGCAGTCATTCGAGTCGCAATGTGTTTCGAAGGAAAATTGTAAAAACACTTTGAAATATTAGATTTGAGGTGACTCTAAGTAGTCATTGTCCATCTCTCTCCAACACCACCCAACCATATGCCATACCTCCATAGAGCAGGACCCCAAAACTCTGCCCTTTCTCAGGCAGAATGTCACCTCCTTCATGCTACACCCTCCACCTCATATTCCCACCTACTCCCTATACCACACTTCACACCATGAGGTCTTCCTGCTGTGGAATAGCCCAATCTCAGCATCCTGTCTGCATCACATCTCTGCAGCATGCACAAGCTGCCCCCCTCACCCTGCCATGATTCCATCAAATAGCTTTGTTCCCTTTCTCCATGCAGAATGGTTCTGATGGCAGATAGGGATAGGTCCTTGCAGTGGTTGCCACAGGTTGGGAAGCCATCACAAGCACAGCTGAACACCTCTAATCAGTAGTTATCTGTGGAGAGGTGCTTAAGGACTTTGTTAAATACTATTGTATGGGTGGAGTGGAGGAGTTTTATTGCCTCTTTGGAGAAGTTCATTTGCTACCTCCATTTAGTCAGTGTTTATCAATTGGCTATTTCTGGCTATTCTTGAGACAGCTGTAGAGCAAGAAGGTGAAATCTTGCAGAAAAGATGAATTGGCACAGGGGTAATAGAAATAAAAACAGCAACAGGACCAAAATAATAAGCCATCATAAGCATTTCTACAGCCCTTTTCATCCGTGCATGTCAAACAATTTGCAAGAGCTAAAAGAATCAAGCCTGTCAGCAGTGCTCATACACCAGAAATATGCATTTTCTTTCACCTATTTCTTAACTGCTGTCACCCCTGAATTAGGACAGAGAAGCCGTTCATTGCTCAAGGCAACGATGCCTTGAGATTTAGGGTGTGAGAGGCTAACTCAAACTGTAAGACAAGGCAGCATTTAGAGTCTAGAGTAGGCCAGGCCACTGCCTTACAAAAAAAGCCATGGATCTTTAACACCAAGTGGTCAGGCCCTCAGTTTGACGTCTCAGCTGATAAAACAGGAAAGGTGAAAGCAGGGGCAGAACCAATCTTTTAACAGCTGGCTATAGGAGAAGACAAATTTGTAAACTGAAAGAGGGACAAAGGAAAAACATTTACCCCCTGCTTTTAATAGAGATTCATTCATAAAACTTAAGTGAAGGCTACAAGGTCATAGAAAGTTACATGTGATCCAGTTTTGGAAAATGCCCTTCTTACAGACTAAGCCCAGAGGCAGAGGCTATTTGAGCTATTGCCGAGGAGAAGTGTCATGGAGGCCCCTTTTTTCCTTCTCTGGGGGCCTAAGGAAACTCCAGTGAGACATATTGTACATTACAAGGTTTAACAATCTTTGTTCATAATGGATCCAAGCGTGAATACCCAAGTGCATTCAGGAGAGGCCCAGGACTAAGAGGTAAAATGTAAAGCCTGAAATAGGGAGGGAACATTTTCTGGATTGGGATAGGGTCATTCCTGGGGCAGTGAACGTATGCGGGTTCATTTTGCACCTGGTATTCTGATTAACAGTGAGGTCAATCTCCTGAACTCACCAAGCGTGAACACCTGCTTCTAGCCCTGCTCATATCCTAGCCCTTCACAAGGCTTTCTCCTTCAGTAATCCCAGAAAATGCATAGGCATCCCATGCCTCTGTCAGAACTATCCCCAAGAGACTTTCACACCAGGGAGGATTGATCTCAGCTCTCCCATTTCTGAGAGCTCAGTCAGTTCTTCAGCTGACATCCACCAGCTGTGTCATCATCCTTCAGTGCTGACTCCTCCAAAAACATGAATTCTCATTGTCCCTGACTCCATCACCTTCCTCTGTGTTGCCTTTGCCTCTTTCTTAGTAATTGGGCAACAGTTCCTGTTCCTTTTCTTGCTCTTACAAGATGTCTGGATCCATCTTTTGATCTTCCACAAATGATACCTGAGCAGAGATGACCTGGCTGTGGTCCACATTTCTATATCTCATGCATCAATAATACAGCAGGGCAGCACAGCCTTTGTTTCCTGAACAAAGAAGGCTATGCAAGAATCCCTTATGACATTTTTACCGCCTTTTTCCTGATTTATGTGGCAACTCCTCTGCCCCGGTGAGTTTTTCTGGAAGTTGCTTTGTAAATGTTGTCAAACTGCGTGTGCAAAGCAGGCGAGAAGGATGAGCACAGCCGACGTTTGCTCTGGCAGGGGATCCAACCCCCGGAGCCTGCCCGGGATCCAAGCTCCGGGAGCCTGCAGGGGATCCAACCCCCGGAGCCTGCCCGGGATCCAAGCTCCGGGAGCCTGCAGGGGATCCAACCCCCGGAGCCTGCCCGGGATCCAAGCTCCGGGAGCCTGCAGGGGATCCAACCCCCGGAGCCTGCCCGGGATCCAAGCTCCGGGAGCCTGCAGGGGATCCAACCCCCGGAGCCTGCCCGGGATCCAAGCTCCGGGAGCCTGCAGGGGATCCAACCCCCGGAGCCTGCCCGGGATCCAAGCTCCGGGAGCCTGCAGGGGATCCAACCCCCGGAGCCTGCCCGGGATCCAAGCTCCGGGAGCCTGCAGGGGATCCAACCCCCGGAGCCTGCCCGGGATCNGGCCGGCTCCCCGCAGTCACCCCCGGCACAGGCAGGCAGCTGCTGACTGGACGTGGCTGCAGGACCGTGTGCTTGCCCATCTCTCGGGCACCAAGGGGAGTGAACCGAGTGTGGAGCCAGGAGGGTTCAGGCACAAGGTAAGGGTGAGTGCAGTCAAGAAAGCCAGAGTCCAGGGAGGAGGAGCGAGGAAGGATACCACAGAGCAACAGAAAAAAAATAACACCACAACAAAAGAGAAGACAGTAAAAGGGAGAGCAATAATGGGCATGCATTTCTCTTTCTTCTGCCCTATGGCAAGCTGCCAATCTCTTCCACACAAATTCCTCAGTGCTACTAAAACCAGTCCCCATGGACACACCTGCCTTGAGACAAATTCTTTTAGTCTTGAAAAAATCTGGGCACTTCTTCAATAAAGAGCTTTGCTTTTAAACTACTTTGCCTTTGTGAATTTTGGCAGCAGCTCACACTTGGAGAGCTTTTGAGAACCCTTTCTGTAATCAGATTTCCCTGCCCTGCCCCAGGGGACTGTGGGCGAGTCACTTCCCACAGCTGTCCCTCAGCTTCCAATTCTGTGACGTGTGGCTCACCACTACCTCAAAGGGCTGGGGCGAGGCATCATTTGTGTGTGAAGAGCTGTGAAATCCATGAGGGTGATGGGTGCTGAGCAGTACATGACACGCTGTGAGGGTAGTGTTACCATCAGCTCATCACTTGGGTATGGCAGGAGGTGGGGCAGGCACAGGAGTATGGTTTAAAACACTTCACTGCCCAGTGCAAAAAGCCATTAAGTGAATTAAACAGGAGGCAGTGGAGTCATGTGGTGACAGGCCTTGTTTCTTCTACAGAGTAGGGCCAGGGTTTAAGACCAGAAAATACAAACTTATTAGGAGTGCTTAGGAGTACTAGCTAAATACTCAGAAAAAAAGCAAAACCCAAGATGAGACTCTTCCAGTTCCTTCTCATGCAGAATACGTCCTGAGCCACCTCATGCTGGAGATGTTCAGGGGTGGAAAAAATCCTGTATTTGCACTGAGAATAGTGTCCCTTCTTTTCGTGCTCTGACCAAAATCAGACTAGGCTGTCCACAAGCATAAAAAAGAACCCAAATTATTTGCAGCATGGTGCAGCAGAAAAGAACATCACTACAATTCTGTGGCTACATGGCTAAAATAATGGGCATTATGATTTCTGCCCATTTCTGCCCATTCTGATTTTCTTCTGAGTGAAGTTTCTGGTAATATGGGAGTAACCTGCTCCTTCTTTCCTATTTCCCCTCTTTTTTTTTCTCTGATTTCTAACCAAGCCATTACCACATTTGCTCTGAGAAAGAGGTCAAGTATTGCTCTTTATGAGTCAAGTTGCCAGTGTTGGCTTAGATTTGGTTTTAATACCATAGCTGGAAAAACATAAGTTTTCCTCCTCTCTTTTGACAATTTACACCCCTCTCCCCCCCAAACAATCAAATACCAAGACAAGTTTTGAAAAAGCAGGGTCAGAAGATATGGATGCTGTCATGAGCTGTGCAGAGTCTAATTCTGGCTTGGCTGCAAATTTAATTTGAAGTCTTGAGCAAGTCAATTAAATTTTTCTCATCAAGTCTTCCTCCAGTAAAAGAGGGAATAGTTACTTGCCTTGTAGAGATGCTATAAAGACTAAGAAAGTCATTAAATAGTTTATTTAAGATGTAAAAATCTCTTAAGAATTATGTAGAAACCTCAATTAGGATTTAAAAAAGGCTATTTAAAAACACAATGGGATAAAAAGTATCATCATTGAAACTAATTAATGAAATAACCATGGTAAAAATCTCCTCAGATATGAAGGATGGAACATAAATCTGCAGTTGCCTGGCAGAGTATATTCCACTCAGAAAAGCAATTGCTCTTTATTCACTATGGTGGAACAAAGTAATTGCCAATACATGAGAAAATTCTTGTAGCCTATGATACTCTTTGATAATGCCTTCCATTGTTATTGATCTTTATTTTTCATGATCTTAGAACACTTCAGGCCTTCAGTTGGGATCTGTCCTGGTGTGGTTGGTACCACAGACACAGAAGATAATGAAGTGCAGTGCCCCAAAGAGCTTTTGGTCAGAGGTCCCAAAGGTCCAACAGTTTACATCCCACTGAAAGGTGATGTGCCATTACTCTGATTTTACACACGTGGTCAAACTCTCCTCTTTTCCCTTTTGTTTCATATGAAGCAGAACAAGGCTGCTTGTCTCAGTGTCTGGTTTCTTGGGGGCTTTCCTGCGTTTCCTTGGTGACATACCAGTGCAGTGCAGCTCAGGTGCTTTTCTCGAAGCTATGGATCTGTTCCTATGATTATGGATCAGTAACACTGCACAATCTGAACTGGGGCTTTCCAGGGCTCTTTCCTCAGGTCATCCTGCTCTATGAGTGAGGAGGCACCAGCTGCTGCTTACCCCAAACATCCAGCTGCATATAATAATGTTTGTAGGTGTGAAATAAATGTGCTCTCTGCTCTGGCAAGCTCCCTCTGTCAGTAGTAGCTACTA
The DNA here is from genome assembly GCA_013397055.1 of Pachycephala philippinensis. Classification (NCBI taxonomy): domain Eukaryota; kingdom Metazoa; phylum Chordata; class Aves; order Passeriformes; genus Pachycephala; species Pachycephala philippinensis. Next base: position 1,212,598 of record VWZT01013670.1, read on the forward strand.
ACTTGCCAGTTTAGTAAGAGATGGTCTCCACCAACCATGTCCATCCCTCCAAGGTACTAAACTGAGCGTGGTTTGCACATAGGCCTGTGTGGATACTTGTTTTGTAAGCTTCATGGTCTGTTTTGTTTGCATGGCGCTTTTATCCATAAAAGGTGTCAGTGAGACCTGGAATCTCTGGGGACAGGAAAAAAACCGAGGTATTTTGCCAGTTCTGTTCTCCTTTCGGCCACTTGCAGAAATGAGGAGCATTTCCATTTGGATCCCAGCCAAAAGTCACTGTTCTAAGGCAGGTGCTGGCTTCTCCCACCAGCATTTGGCTGAACACAGGAGTCCATGTGGGAACACCTTCCCCCTTTCTGAGAGAACCCTCTCCTGTTGGGAAAGGTGAGGAGAAGGGAGAAGGCTGCCTGACTAAAGAATGCCTTTACAGGTCAAATAACCTTTCCAGTAGCTGCACAATAGATTTTAAGACAAACAAACAAATATACAAACAAACAGTGGATGAAAGTATATCAAGATAGGGGGGGACATGAATTCAGACAGTGCAAAGACAGTGATTTCTGTACAACCTGTGAAGGCTCCTGAAAGCAGAGACCTGGGCAGGCTGGGCATGCACAGCCTTGTCAGAGCAGACAGAAAATACCCTGGGTGATGCAAGGGCAACCCTGAGAGGGAGAGCATGATGCAGCACAGGCACAGCAAGCAGCGTGCTGGTGCTGCTAACAGACACCTCTGATGGCAATGGGACTGCCACCAGCTGTGGCACTACATAAAATCAGTAGCACCAAGTGTCTGCTTCATTCACGCTGCTTCACACCTCTGGTGGGCTTTGTGCCATTCTGGTTTAGGTTGGCTGTAGTGATCATTGTCTCTATGACGTTTTTAAAAGTTACAGAATTGTACAGTTGCCCTGTAGAAAGCACAGGAGAATGGAAAACCACAGAGCTCCAAGACAGAAGGAGCAGAAGTAAATTCAGTGCAGTAGAGGTCCATTTTCTGAAGACATTAAACAGCTTTAAGATTACACTAGTAAATGAACACACCCTTTTTATCACTGAGGCAACCAAAGTGGGGAGAATGGAAACAGGCTGTTATAGGTAAAGCCAAATGAGATGTTGCCTAGTAACTCTCAGCAGGGAAGCATTTAAACCCAGGCAGTTTAGTGAAGCTGATATTCTGAGTCAGAGATTATTTTCTCTGGAAAAAATTCTGAAGGAAGGAAAGCTCAGTTTAGCAGACGTAGGATTTATTTTGCTGTTAGGGCAAACCATAATGACAATGCTTGGGAGAATGCAGAAGTATTTACAAACTTGTACAAGGAAGAACAGACAAGGCATCAAAACCATCACTTTACCAAACCTGGTTTTTGATGCTAATTTATTTTCCCCAAATACAGTAAATTTCATATTCATTTTTATTTTTGGATTCTGAAATACACAAGTGATAACAGAAGTCTGAAAATATTACACCTATCATTACATTATTATAATATAATTGCTATAAGAGAGGTTTCTGGAGCAAACGCTATTTCAGCTCTGCTATTGGACACAGAGTCAAAATAATTGATTTAAAAGAAGAAAGACTCCATGTCTCCACTGGTTCCACTGCCTGAAATAGTTTTAATTAGGTCCTCCTCCAGGACTTTGCTTTTATAGGTTCATAGAAAAGTCACTTGGCTCAGCTAAAGGTCTCTCCCATCAGGGGGAAAAAAAACCCTCAGACCTTATTTGAAGATTCACGTTATTTTCGCTTCCTTTTAGAAGGCTATGATGATTTTACAGAAGTATAAGCTCTGCCATGATCACCTATGTACATCTGTGTTCCTGAGGCCCACAACTACTGTTCAGAATAGGCAGTCAGGTTCAGGAGAGCACCTCATTTCAGCAGCCTCAATATAGTTAATGATGATAGCTATGAAAGTGAACTACTGCACAGGTTTTTTTTTTAAATCAAAAAATACAATAAGCAGATCAACACATCACACTAACCACAAAAAGATAGACTGCCAACGAGTTACAACAAAAACATGTATTTTATCAACAATGATAACAGCTGGAAAAGAAAGCTACTACAGTATAAATACTAAAATTTGAGTTATATATTAAAAGCATGAGAGTTTTTCACAAGCGTGCTGTATGAGCAGAGAAAGAATGTTCTGCAAGCCAGAGAGCCACTTCTCACTGACCAGAGCCTGGTTTGAAGTTTAATGAAACACTGTTGATACAGAACCTCTGCCCAGAAGATGTGGGTCCATCATCAAACACATGGCCTAGGTGGGCATCACACTGCAACAGAAATTATCACCATTTTATTGTTGTATTGTTACAGAATGACAGAATCATTTAGGTTGGAAAAGACCTCTCAGTTCATAGAGTCCATCTTTGACTGATCACCACCATGACACTAAATGCCATGTCCAGTTGTTTCTTGAACACCTCCAGAGATGGTGACTTCACCACCTCCCTGGGCAGCCCATTCCAATGTTTAACAAGCTTTTCCATGAAAAAATTCCCACTGATGTCCAGCCTGAACCTCCCCAGTACAGTTTGAGGCCATGTCTTCTCATCCTGTCACTGGTTGCCTGGGAGAAGAGGCTGACCCCCACCTGGCTGCACCCTCCTTTCAGGCAGCTGTAGAGAGCGATAAGGTCACCCCTGAGCCTCCTCCACACGAAATACCCGCAGCTCCCTCAGCTGCTCCTCATAGGATTTGTGCTCCAGACCCTTGCCCAGTTTTGTTGCCCTTCTCCTGCATCCAGCACACACTCCAGCATCCCAACATCCTTCCTAAATTGAGGGGCCCAGATCTGGACACAGAACTCAAGGTGTGGCCTCNCTTGGCCTTGTTGAACCTCAGACCTCTGGTCTCTCCCCATCAATCCAGCCTGCCCAGATCCCCCTGCAGAGCCTTCCTGACCTCCAGCAGATCAGCACTCCCACCCAACTCAGTATGGCTGCAAACTGACTGAGGGTGCCCCTGATCCCCTTATCTGGATCATTGATAAAGATATTAAACAGAACTGGTCCCAACACTGAGCCCTGGGGAACACCACTGGTGACCAGAAACCATTATTTTTGCATTATTACCATTGCAATTATGGACCAATATTATGCCGTTACCTAATGGACTGCAGCAAATTCTTGTTATATTTGCAGATGTACCTAAGCATGCTGCAAGCACACTGAAGGACAGCATTAACAATCTTAACAGTTTAGAAAAACAGACACACATAGACATGAAAAAAAACCCAAATCCGAGATACAATTCATTAAACTCAATTGCATACTTTTATACCTTTACAAGAGTAAGAAACAGATTCAGGGTTGGGAAGAAATGGTTAGGGGTGGCAGTTCTTTAGAAAAAGAACCTGGGTGTTACAGCAGATCCCAAAATAAATGTGTCTGTGTAATATGGGCTTTGGAAACATAAAGGTGTAAGGACAGGAACACCATTCACACCTGAACAGCCTCTAACCCCTGCTGCAGGCTGGGTCCAGCTGCAGTGCTATGTCCAGCCTTGCACTCTACTTCAAGAAGGAAAAAGGTCCATTGGAAAGAATGCAAAACAGAGCAACAGGATTATCAGCACACTAAAAAGCACTGCATTAAAAGGAATGGTTGAAGGAACTGGACCTTTCTAGTCTAGAAAAGAGATGACAGAGGGAGTCAAAATAGCTGGAAAAAATAGAAGGGTGGCTTCTGTGAAACAAGAGAATCCACAGAAAATAGCTGTGGAGATGCAGGGCACAGCCACCACCCTGGAGGGCAGGTAGTAATGCCTGCAAATGGCTTCTGTGGCTGGTGTCTCAGTATTTTAAGAACATCTACAGCAAATATTTAGCAAGACTGAATGAGGAAGAACTGTCCCTATGATGGGCCAAATGCATGGACCCTATCTCAGAGTCTCTTCTACTATCTCTTGCCACACTTTGCAGCACACCTTGAGTAAATTTTCTGTCTGAACTCCAGCCTTTGGCTATACATACACAACTGCTTTCCCCAGTCACATACTTTTCTTCACCCCAGGCTGAGACACAATGGCTCCAATGATACTATAATTCTCGCTGCTGTATTTAGATAGATTCATTCATGGGCACAAACAAAACTTATCTGCTAAGATTTGTGTCTTTGGGTACCACCTCCAAAATAAACATACCTGTTTGCAGACAACTTCAGTTCTAGTTGATCCCAGTGAATTATCTGGTCGTCTCATGATATTGGTGTTGCTTTCATCTCTGCCACAAGCACCATAAGCCTCAGAAAAAGATGGCCATCCAGTCCCAGAATTGTACTTCTTCTCTGAGCTATAGGGGAAACCAGATCTTCTTGTTAATTAATGACAGAGATGTTACAAAAGAGTCTGCTTCTATTAAGAACATTGGCTTTTTCCCTCATTCCTGTGCTGTACCAATATTAATAATATTTGGCACAGTAGAAGTTTTCTCATTGGCATCAAACTGTGCTGGAAACTCTTTTCCGAAGGGAATTCTCGATCAGCTCACAACAGGAGATTTTGCCTCACTGTTTCTATTTCAATGACAGGTTGGTATTTTATAAAGCTTGGAAAAGGGTTTTATCTGACAACTATGCTATAGTAACATTATGCTATAGTGCTCAGCTGAATTACACCTACAGAGTTGCAGTTTGAAGCCTGGCCCAATCCAGCAGTCTCAGAGAAGAGAGTTTACAAGAAGAAATGAAGAATAGACAAAGGCTGGACTGGCCCACCAGACCAGGCTCATGCCTGATGATGATGGAGGCTTTGTCTTGCAGTCAGCCATCAAGCTGGTTTGGCAAATCAAACAGAGCCTTGTTCAAACCATCAATCAGCCACTGACAAATCCTCCCAGCACAAAGATCTGCTTTTCCCAAGAGATAATCGCAGCCATAAGAAACAGCACAACAGACTGTCAGCTTGTGGGTGCCTCCTGTTAACATCCAGGGTGACCAACACTGTTCAACTGCATATTAAAACCTAGAGCATATTGGCAAATATGATCAGAAGATATTTTGGGGATTTGGTATAGAAATGAGATAATCCCTCCTATTTAAAATTGTGCAAGCTTTGACAGCAATATGAACCTTCTCTTATCAAAGAGGGACCTAGCAGGAGTTAGAACAAGAAATGAAGAGAGGGTCACATACTTCTCCAATAAGTAGTCTGGAGACTCACCACAACCATTTCCTCTCGATTTCCCATGCTTTTTTCCCAGTTTCACAAACCCAATGCTCTTACTGGCATCTAGTGGTGGATGGAGACATCAACACCAGTAGCAGCTCTTGATCAAGGGGATTAAAACGTTAGTTAAGACAGAATTTAAAACAAAGTATGTAGTATACAGCATGTATATTTTGGTGGGTTATTAACACAGTGAAAAAAATCTGAAAATCTTAATTGCAGTGCCTTTTAGAAAGATAAGACAAACAAATTGGGCAAAAAGCTTTAAAAATCCAACCCAAAGAACAGTGCATGAGTCAGCATCTTTATAATCATCTGTACAGGGCTGTCGTTGAGTAATGCAGCTGTGGAAATAAAAGAAGATTTGCAAGCACAGAATGACCAAAGGCTAGTTTTCGTGTGGGCTGTTGCTTAGTCCTTTACATCAATGCACAAACAGCCATGAGAAATGTTCTCCTTCCCCTCCTCTCCATAAAACTGGAGAGAAATAGGACGCAGCACTGGGGCAGCCTGCTCTGAAGCAAATGCAGTTTGCAAACTCTGTTTGTGTATCAAGGTCCTTCGGGCTCCAGGCCTGTTTCTTTCCAGCCAAAGAGGGCTCCCTGCTTTCCCTGCCACAAACCCACATGAACACTGTGCCTGCCAGCCACAGAGTCCCCAAGAATAACCTGGGGGACACATATCCATGCATGACTTCGGAGCTTCCCTGACATACATCTGTTTTGTTTCCTTTTTTATCAAAATTCTTTATTTTTTGACACAGGGATCCTTATGTTTTTTCACACATAGATATAAAGATCCTCTTTGAAAACCCACAGAGTCAAGGAAGGTCTTTAACACTGTGTAGGTTTTGCATCTGACTCTGACTCTGTCCCTTACATGCCACTCACAATACTTAAGTTTATTGTAGATGTTTTCCACTGCTAAAGGAACAATCTTTTGAGCTGTTAAACTAGCTCTCAACAGAAATGGTCTCTGTGTGGTTTTGTTAACAGTAATATCACTTAGATTCCCTAATAGAAACATTTTAGTACCCAAAAATATTGCTGTTCAAGATCATATTTGTCCTTTGAAGTATTTCACCACTTAATTTATGGATAAATGGACTTTCCCTAAACATATGCATTAGATTAGCCTTCGACACACCATTCCTCCAGCACATGTCATTTACTTTGATCCCTCTTTCAGTTGTCCTGGATGGAATCCAGATAATTCTAAAAAGTGCTTTTTGCTGTATGAATCTCAGCTGTAGGTTTATGGTTTGATGAAGGTTTGAGATTTCATTAAAGCACTACAATTTGCTATCTTAAAAGGTTAGGGGTTTGTTCCATGTATTTCCAACTCTTTCAAATGAATATTTGGTAGCAGAAGGTAATAAATTCTGGTATAAATGTATACACACATGTTTCAAAGAAGGAAGAAATACTTCATGTTTACCTGTAGCTAATGATCTAATGCATTTGAAAAAGAAAGAACATTTTTAATGGACTAGGAAATAAATGTGATGAATGAATCTCTTATCCAATACCATTTCTCCCTCTCATTGCTAGTGTTCTCCACAGCATGATTCCTCCATAGAAAATACCTTTTCAGAATGTTTTGCACATCTAATAGTTTCCAATTTTCTTACAAAGCTTTTTTTTTTTTTTCTGAAAGTTTGGCTTTTTTTGTCTGTGAGGCTCAGCATTATCTTGTGCTGCAAAGAAAAGTGCTTATATTCTCTGAGAGCTGGATAGTGCAAAAGGCAGCCTGACTTTGGTTATATTGCTGTCTTGTTACTAGTTTAACAACAGAAGCAATTCCCTCCAGTGTTTGTCTCTCTTCATGTTGGTCTGTCAATATCAATAGTCTAATATAAAAGATGCCTAAATTGAAGGAAAATCTGAAGGAATTGAAGGAACTCCTATACAGCTTAGTAATTTACAATTTTTCTAATTTATCCGAATTTTCCAGAGGTATTTTCAGGTTTTATATTTGTCTTCAGAATATTTTGTAATGCTGAGCTAACATCAGAAATGAATTTATGTAGAAGTGTTCATTAGCAAACCTCTACAGAAAATTATACGTTTAATAAGCAAATGCATGTTTACATAACAATAGTTTTCTGCATTTGGCCAAAAGAAAACTAATTGTACACAATTATTATTTAATTGCTTAGTTTAGGTTTATTTTCAATGCATCCATTACATTTTGCCCTCCTTTCTTCCTATCCAGATTTCTTGATCCTTAGTGTCATTTGAAGTTCTGATCTGTGATTCATCCTTTAAAGTCTTCGTAAACTTAGGCATATCAGCCATATTTCATTCCATTCTCAGTTGGGAATAAATATGGGCTATTTTCTAGACCAAAAATATGAGAAACTGTCTTTCCTGGTTCAGTTACAGAGAACAGAACAGCCTCTGCACATCCTACTCCAAGGCACTCTATTTCCTTTTACTTAGACGTTAATGAAGTTGCAAAACACATAGTATTGTAAAGAGCACAGAGGTTAACTGTGCAGTCATTTGCAGCCAGGCTTTAAAAAGTAGATGCAACCAAAAAGGCAAGAATAGTGGAATTTAATTTAGGGAACAAAGAGGGGGTGGGGGTGAAGAGAAGGTCTCAGCTCCAGTGTGAGGGACCCAGCAACAAGAACATCACAACACTAGACAAAGGCAGACCAAGGTCTCTCCAGCCCAGCAGCACGAGTGGCAGAAGATGAGTACGGAGGAGCACAAGAACAGAGCAAACACACAGTGATACTCATGCATAAATACATGTATTTTGTTGCAGCTCGTGGCTTAAGGACCTCTTAAACAGAGAACTATTATCAGCCAAAAAGACCAGTGTGTGTCAGGAGAAATAGGCAGACCCTAGTGTGCCAGCTGCGTGCTGGCCACTGGCGATCCTCTTGAGCTCAAGGAAAAGGTGTACCAGCTATCTGTATCACCACAGGCATCTTGGAACACTTACACACAGCACTTGGGCACAAAGGGATTGTTCTTCTGACCAACACTTGCCATGGAATTCATGAAAAGACATTGCCCCTCCTGCCACAATTAGTACACATTAAAGACGTTGTGAAACCCAAAGGACGTTACCTGAAGAGTGGGGCATTGCAGCACACGCAGCAGTATATTCCTGATTCTGTGTTATTCAGATAGATCCCACTGAATGGCTTTTAAAATAGGAAGGAAAAAAGACAAGTTAACAATGCAGGTCTTTAAAAGCTCACCATCTGGAAGAAGCATGTAGGAGTCAGATTCAAAACAGAAGAAAAACCATAAAAAGAAGGCTTCGCAGGGGGGCTTTGAAGAACAAACATTAGCAGGCCGAAGAAATGAAGGGGAGGATGCCCTTGGATTAGTAGTGAAGACTACCCCCTACCCCCACAAACTCTGAGACCATAAATCACCCAGGTACCAAGGATGGAGTCGTGACCTCCAAGAAACTGGTAAAATGTGCAGGATCTCAAAGGCCAGGGCTCTGCTATGGACTGCCACAACTTTAGTGTGGCTTTACAAAGGGACTCTCCTCCTTCCTGCATGGTCCGGTACTGGGATCCTTATTTTACAGATATGGATTTGGGCACAGCTCACATGACTTAATCCCATGGTACATGCTCCACGTGTGCAGGAGTCCTGGCTCTGGGCTAGGGACAACCAGGTCTCCACTCACAATGCTACAAGGCCTCCATCACAGGAGGAGGAGAAGTGGGGACGTGGGTGGGTGATCTGGCACATGAGGGAGAACCCATCTCCTGAAGGGAGTGCTATGTTTAAGATTTCCATGGCTAATCTATATACGGTCAAAAAAAGGAGACTACAGGATAAAACTATGATCTCCCCCTCCTCTGGAGGAGCCTCTACTCTCACCACACAAACAGTTGATCTGGCAGCTAAGTATCCCAGAAAAAAAACCTAATAAAATATGAAAAGAATGCAGAATGTTTTTTCATCTGCAAAACAGTCTGGGTCAGAACAAAATCCACCCTGTTCCGTATGTTGAGTCTAACTTTCATCCACAGGAAGGCAGAGGAAATCCTGTGAAGAAACTGAGTGGTGACAGCTCCTCAGGGCAGGTTTTTCTGTGCCCAGCAGTCAGAGGAGGAGGCTCACCCCTGGACAGCATTAGCACTTTTGCTCACCGGTTCAGTTCCTTTTTCTCGTGTAACATAGAATTGCTCCGGAGTCAATTTTTTTTTCCAGTCTGTAGCAACAGGTCCTTCAGCTTGTTTAGTGAGAGAGCCTGTATCTTCAATTAGATATAGAAAGATAATTTAGTAAGATAACTTAGATCCCATTAATGCTTTCCATTATCATCTCAGTTCTCCCAAGGTTTCTATGGGTACAGACCAAGCACAGAGGCAGTTCAGAGACATAAGCAGGGGTGAATGCAGGACTTTGCACCTACTTCCCATTTGGTGTGCTACATCCAGAGAACAACTCCAGCAAATCAGAAGGCTTGGGAAGGCTTGTAAAGGAAATGGGCACCCATGACCCAAGATACCACCCACTGTCCCAGTGCAGGCCTCTGCCCTGGCTCAGGATAACTACTGGTCCGCTGGTGGTCCTTCTTCATCTCTGGGTATCACTAAAAGGTTTGACAAAGCTCTTGGAAATACTCAGATACCAGAAGTAATGTTCATCTGTCGGCTGTGGAACACAGCAACTTCCACAGGCCCCATTGAAAAGTGGTGCTGAGAAGGAGCCCTGGAAGAAAGCAACACCTGCAGCCCAAGAGAAGTGGGGCCACAGTTAAGCGAGGGACACACAACAGCAGAGCAGAAGTCGCCCACCATGGTGCAAACTTCCAGCAACATATCCTGTGAGTCTGTACACACAAAGAACACTTATGATGGTACGGAACTGGCAAAGAATTAATAGACTGGCTGAAAAACAGTGAGTAAAATAGTTTAATACCTTCATAATCAAAAAGTCTGAGGTGGGGAATTACCTCCCAGCCTATTTCCCATCAGCACAGGATCCTTGAAAAACAATCAGCACCTAAGGAACGAAAGCTTGCCTGCATTCATCTCTTGCAAGGCAGAGGTAACACGGGGGCGGGGGTGGGGTGATTAATTTGAAAATGATGGTTTAACCAAAAACCATGCAGTTTAGCCTACCAGTTCAAGACAAAAACCTAGAGCGTGCTAACGTAGCCCTTTCTAGGCGGCCAGAAGACGGCGAGCAGGGGGATGCCCTTTCCCCCTCCTCACGCTCCAGGCGGGGGTACCTGTGCCTCGGTGCGCCCCGCGGGCGGCGCTCGGCAGCGGGGAGCGGAGCAGGAGGAGCAGGCGGCGGCTCCCGAGCATCCTCCCGAGCGCACGAGCCGCCATAGCGGCGGGGCGGGACCGCGGAAGACGCCGGCCGTGTGTAATCCCTGCGTTCCACCTAAAGAATCAGACCTCATAAAAGCAGTGAGTAAAGCACTCACTTAAATGCCGACGCGGCATTTGCAGATAAAGGTTTCGCTCACTTCTTACCGAGAGGCAAAGAGACTAGCTTAAAAATGAACACTCGCTGCAGCCGCAAACAACAAAATCCTATTGAGACGTTTGCTTGCAGCCATTCTAGGTTGTTTTTAAGGATAGTAAGTCTGGTACTTGCATGCAAAAGCGCTCTTGCTGTCCTGGATGCCTGTTACAAGCATTGCTCTCAGTACTATTGACCGAGGAATGGCGAACGGGCTGTGCCATCTGAGGGTTTCCTGTTTTCGTGGGGTGATTTGCAGTCACAGCTGCTTTGGCTTGGCCTATAAATACACCTGTAATAGGACACATGTGTTAGTTTGGCAGCCCGTCCTTAAAAGATAGACCTAAAGACAAGTTAGTTTTCCAGGTTGTGAAAAATACATATTATAATATTGGCTTTCTGCAAATATTAAAATGAATGCTATATGTGTATTGTTAAAGTAGCTTTATTATAAAGATATAGTTTTTGTAACAATAACTAATGTCTTTATTTCTGTTATTAACTAGACTTAGACATAGTGGTAAAATAGCTGATATAGTTATGCTTGTGGTAATTGAACTGCCTGCTTGGTTGGATAACATCCAGTGAACGTATGATGAAGACCCCTGCTACAGACATGCAGCTATCAGCAACTGCCGTCTGCAGAAACCATGGACCAAAGCTCAAGCTGGATGTGATAATAAAAACTGACTAAAACCACAGACAAGAAATGCACATGCTCTAAAAAAGGCGGATCCAAGGAGGAGCCATGCTAAACAGTTCCTGGAACATGTAAACTAGTTTGGGGGAAAGTTTGAATATGTGTAATTTTATGTTTATGAATATGTATTAGGCTGATGCAATAGTAAAGGTATGTAAAGGGTGTCCCCGAAATAGCAGGTGTGCTCTTGGCTGAGAGCCAAGGGTACCCAGCGCTGTGTTTTTGCTTTATTAACTTTGTCCCTTATTGTCCTTTATTAAATTTTTAAACTTTTAACAGGAGAGTGAATCTCGTTCGTCACAAGGTTAAGCCTTAATGCTACTGTCTGCTTTTCTTCCAGTAGTTACACTTCTGATTTGGAATTATTTCATTATTTTTGAAAGATGTGGAAGGAAGTATTTTTATTACATTGGATAACAATGGATTTGTGTTTAATACAAAATTATTTCCTTTTTAGTCTAATTCTTCTAGCCTAATTCTAAAATCAAAGCTAAACAGCAGCCTTGTGTGATCAGTCCTGTATATACACATTTGTACTGAACCATCCTTATGCCTAAGACAGTGAGTTCCAGGGCAGCATGGCAGTTCCAACACAGCATCTGATCAGTTCCATGGCTGTAATCACTGCCTCTGCTCGGATCCACAGAGTATTGCACCAAAGGATGGATATCAGCAAGGCTCCTACATGGTGCATTCAGTGTCTGCAGTGTCGGGGGGAGCAGGGCACACAGCTAATTTGTGGCTTTGTCGTGTGTAATAAGACACAGTGGAGTGAAGCCAGAGTACCTGGATAAAAATCCTGGAGATGTGATGTCTGTGAGTGCTCAGGACTGTGACTCAGGATGTTAGGAGAGCAGTGCTGCTGGCAGGGAGGAGAGGGCTTTGCCACCCACTTTGGTGCTGGCAGAAGGCAGCATCCATGCTATAGGCAGAGGCACAACATTTTTCCACGTTCAGCCAGTTTGAGAAGTGACAATCCTGTGATCTTTCCAAACACTTTCACGCTTACCCCGTGTCATCTTACATCAGTCATTTGGCCATGGTTTGGGAGGGAATTGGAACATGTTAGGGAGTCTTTGGAGAGGAGAGACCCAATCTGACACTCCCCCAGTTCTGGCAAGTGGCTTAGGGCTGGAAAGTGGTAGCAGCTGATGGTGTTACTCCTGGCCTCTGTCCCCAGTTCAACTGTGGAAAAGAGGCATTTCCCTCACATTCCTGGTCTTAATCTCAGACAGTGTTTGCTCCTGAGGAGAACAGGTAATCAATAGAGTTCTCCCTGAATTATCTGAGAAATGAAGGAGGGTGAGAGAAAGTGGTTAGTCTTGCAAGTTGCATGTTTTCATGTAATTGACATTGATTTAACTGGTGCTTTTTCTAAAGACAAAATTAAATAAAAAATGAACTGTCAATATCTTCCTTGCAGGTCTCTGTTACTGGTACCATCCCAAAATGCAGCAGTTTTGAGGCAGTGGGAACTGAACCAACAGAGGTCTGCTGCTGTGACATTTTCCTCAGTTTGTGGCGAGGGAAGTGGGCGCCTGGGGGGCAGTGGGAGCAGAAGGAGCACAAGGCATCAGGCTCGTCAGCCCAAGCCTCATCATCCTCTCAGTTACCCAGTTCACTGCAAGCCACTCCTTTATTAAAACGAGGGTGGTGGTGGAAGAGGCAGATCCCATTCATCCCAACAGCCGTGATCCACATTTGAGGTGGTACATGGCAGAGCAGATCCTCTGTTTTCCCCTCCAACAGAAGCCTGACCTGCAGTCATCCAAACCAGCGTGGCAGGTCTTCCTCGAGTAGAAAACAACCCCCCCAGCTGGAGGTAATTCATTTTTCAGATCTTCAGTGCTGAAAAACCAAATCATTGTCCTGTCATGCCTGTAATGTTGCCTCCCATGGTTACAGCACACACTAAGCCGTGTAGCTAGGCAGACATCCGGCCTGCCTTTCTCCCCATAGACTCTTCTAAAAGCCAATTAAGCTGTTACTTCATTTTCCTCCTATTTTTTTTTCTCCCTTATACACAAGGGGAAGCAGTTAAAAATCTCCTCTAGCTACATTATGTACATTTTCAAGTAAATTCTCCCTGAGTTGTAATTCAGCAGATTTATCGTTGAAAATGTCACCTGACTCCAGCACGTACACAAGCTGCATCCAGGGAAGGGTCGCTCATCCAAAGCACAGTGTCCCATTAGACATATGTAGCTGGGGAGAAGCTCCTCAGCTCCTCCCGTAGCATGGCTCTGTGCCGAGGCAGCAGCAGCAGCAGCAGCACATGTGTAGGCAAGAGCAGGAGGGAAGAGAGAAGCAGTCACAGTCCAGACTATCCTGCTGATATTTACTCGGGCTCCAACCATTTCCCAGCTCAGGCTCTGTCTTGACTGACAGCTTTGGGAGCAGAGCATCACGTAATTCCTACACTGGCAGATACTGAGCAGTCAGCCAGGAAGCAGCAAGGTGCAGAAGTGAAATGAGCCATGTTCAAATTCAAACCTCTGCTTACGCAGCTTTTGTTAATAAAGCCCCTCGACATTACTATGTATGGAAGAAAACACTGAAATTGTGCTGGTTTTATTTTGTATGCATTTGTATGCAATTAGTTTTCCTTCTCACTTTGTTATACCTAATGTATGTCCCCTCCTATGGGGTGGTTCCGCTGAAACATGTGGGAGCTCAGCACGCAACAATTTGCCTTGGAGCTGTCGTATGTAGCAGTGCTGTGTGCCCAGGTCCCTGGGGAGTGAAGAACAGGGGCCTGGCATAAGCCCTTGAGTGGTAGGTTGTGTCTGTGGGGGGCTCTGTCTTCCCCCACACAGAAACCCTCAATGCTTTTGTAAGAGGTACTGCAGGAACTCCACATCCTTCCTCAGCAGAGTCTTCTCTCTCCTCTAATAGACTTGATACAGCTCCACAGCCAGGCTCTAGCCACTCAGGTGTGATGAAACTATGAGCTCTTGGTATATGGAGATATGGTATATGTTTCCATATGGTATATGTATCCACGTGGAAACACTATCTAAAGATACGTGGTAATGCTGTGGTGCTGAATTCCAGTGATGGAAAGGGATTTTGGCAAAATTTATTAGAAGCAGAAGTGTCACAGTACCTTGGAAAAGGGTATTGCTGGTTTCCAGAGACACACAGAGACTGAATGCAGATCTGAAACTTCCTGAAGCTGATCTATGGATTCTGCTCAGATTAATTTATGGAGCAGCCTGATGTGATTCAGGTCAAAGACATCATCAGAAATAATGAACACACAACTTCTCGCTTTATTTGCTTTATGGTTTAATATCTCTTTTTGCTACTCATAAGATACAGGATACCTGATTTTTCTAACCTTTGTTTTTGGAAAGTAATAGGTCATATTTGGGGACTAGCTTAAGTGGGAGCCTTCTGTTGGAGTCTAAGGGTGGAACTTGAACAGAACAGGACAGAATAGAGTGGAATAGAATAGTTCCAGTTGGAAGGGACCTATGGGTTTGGTCCACTGTGACAACTGCTTTGAGTTGGATTAGACCAAATGCCCTCCCTAGGTCCTGTCCAGTATAAATTATTCTAGGATTCTAAATGCTTTGAGAAATTTCTTGCATAACAAGTGAAGGCATTAATTCAAAGTTAAATGGATAGTTTGCAATCACTCCTTGATAGAAAACTCTACTCTGCAACTGAGACCCTGGTTCAGCTAAAAGTAGACATGCAGTCTGGTATGGAGTACATGTATCTTCAGGGTCAGTGATTGGGATGCAACAAATCCAGGCTATTTCCCTGCATTGCCCTATGCATCCCCCATATCATACCATCCAAGTTTCTTGAGCCACATAGACAGCAATAATACATTCTACAAACTTGTGTGGGGTTTCTTATCCCTTGTACCCCAAGGCAGTGAAGAACTGAGATGGTTCTTCCACACTGTACCCAAAGCCTGAACAGAGCATTGAATGAACACTTATCTGGCAGCAATGGCCATAGCAGCAACTTACTGTAGGTTGTCTTAATGGATTTATCACCCTGAACTAAGCCCTGACCATCTGTTCTATTCTCTCATTACAAATGCAGAAAAAGCTAATTCATGATTGCATCATAAAAACGTAAAATATAAATGATTTAAGAGTAGGGTATGTCATGCTTCACACTCTGATTGGGAAAGTGGCTCTCTCCAACAGACTGACTTCCCTGATAACAGAGTTTGCCTTTTTCCCAGCAAAAGGAAATTACTGAGGAATGGGCCTTGCTAGAACAAGTTTTATTCCCACTCATTCATCGTAGATGTATTTTTTAATTTGGGATTAATGTAAGTGAAATTATGAATCTTCTTTCCTTCTCTCTTAGGTGAGCCCCCAAAGATTTATTTTTAATGTCTTTTCTAATGAGGGAAAGCACAAAATCATGCTCCTTAAAAATTCCCCAAAGACTGCATTTTCTCCATCTCATCTTTGCTGAGATGCAGGCACATCTGGTAGAGTGACCCACAAGTTTTGTGCAGGTAACTCACCTTCACTGCAGTGCTCTTGATTAGAAAAGAGGAAAAGAAAGCAAGGAGATGAGTGTGCATTCCCTGCTTCCTACAAATGACCTCAAGTTCTTTTGTACTGCCACTGCCCCAGCCACCAGTGGTAGTAATGCTTTAGCTGGGAGTTCTAGTTCTGATTGACTTGTGTTGTGTAAGACCTCTTGGCACGTCTGTCCTCTGGAAGTCTTCTACTAAAAATGGATGTATTTGAACAAGTTAGTAACATCTCGGTCCTATGGTTTTTTATGTGGTATATCCTCCTGCCACCAGCACCTCTAACCAGTGTGAAGCGTTGTGCTCTGGGTCTGCAGCAGCTTTGGCAGAGTTTTCAGCACCCCTAAAGGCTGTGACCTGGGTCATGGGGGTTTGATGGGGCTCTCAAACACTCTGTGGCTCCGTGCAAGAGACCTGCCTTGTAGCCAGACTGGGAGACTGGACTTGCCTCTTGATTTCACTAGGGAAAGAATTACAGAGTAAGGAGCAGGACTGTTAATAAAGTAGATGGACAGTGGAGGGGATGAAATATCTCAAAAATAATTTGACATCTGTGTTTTTGGAGGCTTTTTTGTTTAAATTTTATTTTCCCAGTTATATAAAATCAGATTTTGATTTTATCAAATGGATGTGTGAATTGAAAAATAAGAAACTAGCTCACAAAACTGCCTAAGGGATGTGCAGGTGCACAGTGTGAAGCTCTGCACTACCTGTGTGGTTTGCCAGTCTCAAACTCTTTCTTGTAGCAGTACTTCAAGATTCAGTTATAATCCTTGGTCTCCAGCATGCTCAGCAGTTATATGTTGGAAAAACTACCATTCTGTTCTCAAGGCATGAGCTGGTTTTCCATTTCAAGAAAATGAAGCGCCTGGTGGCAGTCTGGCCCAGCACACCCTGCTCCCACAGGAACAGGAGTTGGGGTTTCCTTTCCAGGACCTATCTGAGCAACTCTGAGCTGAGCAAAACCTTCTCCTCCAGCTTCACGTGATATAAAATCTGGACAGATCTGCAGGGACAACCTACTTCTGTAGCGAAGTAGGGAACCTTAGGTGAGGAACCTTTTAAAAGGCAGAGTGTACTCAGTCAGTGCTGCTGTGGTAAATGTTTTTGTCCATATCTGCTATGTAGGAAGAGGGTAGAAAGGATCAGAACAGGCTCTAGGTTTCACATGGACCTCTTATTTCTACACCATACTGCCACTCATTTAGCAAGAAAAAATACTGGTAGGCCAGGTATTGCTAGCACATTTGTTAGTGCATTGCTTTAATTTCTGAGTGCCTAACAAAGATACCTTCCCACCATACCTAATGTTTAGCAGTATTCATCAAAACTGATGACAGACCAGACTGAAACCTGTGCTGCTCTTTACTACTGAATTTCTGTGGTCAGCTAATACACAGCAAGTGGCAACAACACACTGAATCAGTGGCAGCCCCTGGATAAGGCACTGGAACAGGTTCCCCAGAAAAGCTGTGGATGTCCCATGCCTGGAAGTGTTCAAGGTCAGGTTGGATGGTGCTTGGGGCAACTTGGTCTAGTGGAAGGTGTCCCTGGCCACTGTGGGGGTCTGAATGAGATGATCTTTAGGAGCCCTCCCAACTCAAACCATTCTATGATTCTGTGACTCCATCCCTCCTCTATCCCACGGTAACAAATGCTACGGACTAATCCCTGTGTAGGTAACTGCAGATTTCTGACCAGAGGTGTTGCTCTGAAGGAGGCACCCTGAGCGTGGGACCAGTGTGATCCTTGGCACATGGAACACTGCATTTCACGTTATTTGTGTTTCAGACCTGTACCACGTGCCGCACAATTCTTGATTTATGGAAACTGCAGTGAGCTACTTAGACCTAACATTGAATTTGGCCCAGTCCTGCAAAGTCCCAGTCCCTGTCAATTCCTGATACTGTCTTGTCATTGGGAGTTCCTGAAGAATTTTAGTACCTTAATAGCCCAATGTTTGGGCTTACAGTCCCTGACTTTTTTGCACATATTTATACCTAGGAGCCAGCCTTTAGTCACCTAGTTCTCTCTTTGGTAATGCAGCTCCCATTAGTAACAGGTGGATCTAGGATTAAGCCCACTTACATTAGAAGTCTGCAGCAAAAATAGTGTAATGAAAAGAAACTGGCACTCACAGCATGTGATTCTTCTGTATGATCTGCCACGGATAAACTGCATCTTAAGAGTGCCCATTTGTCAGAGAATTCTCCAACTTTGGAAATTAGATATCATTACCAACATCTGTTATATCTTGGGACACTGAGCAGACCTCCAGTCTTTCATAATATGTTCCCTAATGCCAATTAAAACTAATGACTTGACATTTTGAGAAGCCTTTTGACTCTTTAATATCTTTTTGACACCTGGCCTTTAAGGAATCTTCTTTCAGACTGTGTCACTAAAAGCACATTGTTCAGAGAAGCTCATACTAAAAAGGAATTAAAAACATGCTATGGTGTGGGGGTTTTTTTCAAATCCTTCTTATAACTAGGAAGCACTGCTGATCTGTAGAAAAAGGTGTGCTGATTTTGAATGGGATAGAGTATAGATACTTCACAGTAGCTGGTATGGGCTGTCTTGGATTTGTGCTGGAAACAGTGTTGATAACACAGGGATGTGTTTGTTATTGCTGAGCAGCTCTTATACAGCACCAAGGCCTTTTCTGCTCCTAACTCCACCTGCGAGTGGGCTGGGGGATGCATAAGAACCTGTGAGGGGACAGAGCCAGGATGCTGACCCTGAGTGAGCACGGGGATATTCCATAGCATATGGCATTGTGCTCCATATATAAAACTGGGGCGAGAAGAAGGGGGAGGACATTCAGAGTGATGTCCTTTATGGTGGTGGTGGAGTGTAGGTGGGGGTCCACTCCCTGGAGATGTTTAGAAAAGACTGGACATGGCACTTTGAACCATGGTCTAATTGACTTGGTGGTGTCTGGTCAAAGGCTGGACTCAGTGATCTCAGAGGTCTTTTCCAACCTAATTGATTCTGTGATTCTGTGATTCTGTTTGTCTTACCAAGTCACCATTAACATGCAATGGAGCCCTGTTCTCCTGGGGATGGCTGAATACCTGCCTGGCCATGGGAAATGGTGAATAAATTCCTTGTTGCTTTGCTTGCATGTGCAGCTTTTGTTTTACCTATTAAACTGAGTTTTCTCACTTTTCTGATTCTCTTCCCCATCTTACAGGAGGGGGAGTGCATAAGCAGCTGTGCAGGGCTGACAGCTGATGTTAAACCATGACAGGATGTAGATTAGAAAACACAACAGATCAGTATCAGACACAGTAAGACAATCTAGGGGCATCTCCTGGAAACAGCAAGAGAAAGCAGCAAAGAAATGGGGAACAGTGAGACTGCAAGCTGTGGGACCAGAAGGCACTGAGGTCTCTGCTTGGGTGGTTAGCTCACCCTTTCTTGCAACCAAAGGGTGAAGTGACTTTGGAGCAGTTTCTGCTTGACAAGAACTTGGCTCCATGTTTTATAGCACAACACTGGCACCACAAAAAGGAAAGATGGTACACACTACGGAGCCTATGGAGAGTTTTGTTACTTTTACGCAGCATGGATGAGGAAGTGAAAACCAGCAGTGAACAGCTCTTGCTGAAGAGCTTTTTTTGTCTCATTCTAAAACAGGCAAAGAGATCCTGTGGAGCCCAAGCATTTAGCCTGCTGGAAGACAGGCCAAAGAAACCCTCTGCTGTGCTCACTTGCAAGGCAGGACTAGCATGAGGAGAGCTGGTTGTGGACAGCATTTGAGTAGGTGGGTGCAGCCTGGGCAAAGGGCTGCATGAGCAACAGGATCTGCTGCCTACTTTGATATGATTGCTCTTCTCATCTTGCTCTATTTCCCCCAACATCTATCCAACTTCAAGCAAGAACTGGCTTCAATTATGCTTTGTACAAGGTTTCCATAGATGGATCTTAGCATGCCAGTGAAACATCAATGAGCTGGAAGAACTAGCTGGTTCATCAGCATGCGAATAAGCTCACTCTTCGTGAAAGAAAAGCTTTTACTAGCTCCTTGTGTCTCCAATACTCTAATTTCTTCCATGTCCTACAAATAACATTTTTATAGGTCAAAGACATGTCCATGTGTGTATATGTGTCTCTCCCCCGCTGTGTTTCTCTCATTCCTGTGCATACTCTACCTATACGTGAATTCTAAATTCTGCCTGAGTGATAATGGACAAGGAAGGCCAGATAAAGTTATTCCACTATTTCTGGTATCTTTCAGTGTCAGAGACAGTGTTCGTATGATAGAAAAATAATAATCTCATTAAGAGGGCTAAAGAGCTGTTAATTTATCTACAAAGATCTGCTGTAATAGCAGTTCTGGTGAACTGAAAAAATCATGTCCTGTATACACAGTTGTATTGCAAAGGCCATAGCAAGTGCTAGAGCAGAGTCCTTTGGTCATTTCCCTGTGCCATTTGGGAAGAGGTGCAGCTGCCTGGGAGAAAAGAAGGTACAGTGGCACAGCTGTAGACTTAGAGCATTTGTGTATTGGATGTGCCAGTGGGTGGTTGTACAGGCATATCTGTGCTATGTGTTTTCATCTCTGTGTAAATGTGTTATTAATCCCTAGACACATAGAAATCCCCTCAGCTGTGAAGTGCTGAACCTAGCAGAGTACTCTGGAAATGCAGAAATGTATTTGGGCCATGCTCTTTACCTTTTCTATACTGACCATTGCTGGAGATGGCTTACTTTCTTGGATAGACTCCCAGCTTGAGCCTGTCTGTCCATTGTTATGCTTTCTTCTACTTTGTTGCAATGTGTTTGGGCTTTTAATTAAATGGTTTGAGGTTTTTTTGCTTTTTTTCAGTCTTCTGAAGGAAAGTAGGTAGTGCCAAAGAGTTGTTGGGAGGAAGATTCTTGTATAAACCAGCAAGAGGGCTATGAATATAATAAATGTTTTAGTGCACTTTAATATCTTAAGTAAGTTAGGCCTGTTAGTGACACGCTGGTTACAGCTGTGGACGAATGAACATCTCAGTTCTTACCTTTGCTTAAGACAGCTTTTCACCTTGCAGGAGAGTACCTAATTATAAGGATCTTGTACTAGGTAGGGTACAGTTTCTACATTTTACAGTAGAAGTTTACATGTCTACACAGTAAACTGTAAGAACATTTCTGGAAGTGGGTACTGGAGACCCAGACTCTTTTTTCCCAAAGGAAAAGCGTAATTGCTACTCCCAAATATTAAGCTGAAGAGGTTGCTCAACTATTCTGTTTCTGCAGTCTATTAATCCTGCATTCTTTTCTACATGACAGCAGATCTTCAAAAAGGAATGCAGAGTGCTTAGTGGCCAGAACAGATCCTGCAACGAGGTAGCTGCAGACTGTTTTGTTCATGCTTAGGAAGGCATCAAGCCTGACTCCTTCTGTGTGACTGATCTGCCCAGTGAACTATTATGTAAAAGGAAATATGAGCCCTTCCCCATCTGCTCCTTAAATGAAGGTAGGTGATCAATTCCCTCAGGCATGGCCCAAACCAAATGGTGTGTGCTGGGCATGTCCTGGGAATATTCACCCAGCTGAGCCCTGCAGAAACATTTAAATGTTTTGTTTTCTGATTCAGTTCTGGAATGAGTGTGAGCTGAGCTGCTCATATCAAGGCTGGGGGAATTCTTCACCAGGCCATGGACACAACTACAGGTCCTTGATTAACATCAAATAAAAAAGTGTGTCATTTCTTGACCTACTTGACAAATAAAGTGCAGTTTTCAAAGTAACAATTTGAGATTGACGTGTTTATATTCTACCTAAATTCTGACATCCAAGTGCATTACAATTTTAAAGGGACAGAACTGAGAGAGTACAAACTTCAAAACTGTGAAAGACATAAAACATTACTGGATCCTACATTTTTGGATCATCAAATTCTGCATTATTCAATGCAGGGTATAGTATTTGGTTTTATTCGTTTAGATAATTATTTTATGTAAAGTGAGCTTATATGTCTAGAAAATTCCCAATTTTTATTTTGAAAAACCGCATTTTGTCTATTTTTTTCATATCGATTTTTATTAGAAACAACAGAAATTGCTCTCTTTTCAAGACCTCCTCAAACACAGTAAGTCATACTTTAACATTATGGTTCCAATACAAAATAATGAAATTCCAATGTAAGAAAACTATACAAAATGATAGCTAACAGGAAATTAATTCTTACTTTACTTCAATTGACTTGACTTTCAAAGTTGTGAGTTTCTACACCAAATCATACCTGTCAGTTGGAGCATATGACTTTCCATCAGTCTCCTACCTGCTACATAGCAATGATAAGAAACACATCCTCACCTTTCTTTCAATTCTGCCAGCACATCCTGCATTTTGCTTCCATAGTTCTTTTTCATTCTGATGTCTAGAGGACTGCTGAACATAAGGTAAAAAAAAATGAACATGAGGCCATATAAGCAAATTTACAACATAAAGATAAAATGTTCCCCTAAGGGCTACCAGGAAATTATGCTGCATGTCAGAGGAGGATGGAGAGGGAGTAGTGGGATCATGCTCATGAGCAGTAATGAATACAACAGATACAAACCTCCTCCTCAACCCAAAGCAGTCAAGGCAAGTGACTGTGCTCATACAAACATTAAAAAGCTAAACGAACACAGACCCCAATTTTTTAAATCACATTTTTGGTGGGCAGGAAGTAAATGCCTTGTTGTAGGTGTTCTGGTCTTCTGAAATTCAGTTCTGTACAACGTTGCCTGCACTGGCCTAACTGCTGTCCAGGACATTTTCTCAGTTTTCCACAGTAAACTCAATTGATAGTGGTGCTCTCTGAAATACTCCAGTACATTCCTGACAGTTTCACCAGGAAGTGTTTACCCGAGTGTTCTAGCCAGTATTTTACCTCTCTTAGAAGCACCGCCACTCTTCAGCAACACCACGTTCCCAAGGCTGCAAGAAATACAAATTCCCTGTCTAAAACCTCTGCCTTCTCGGAGTCCATTTTATCTTCATGTCAAAAATAAAGAACTTAAACAGAGATCACAAGCATTAACTTATCAATCATCTGTCTTTCCTGTGTCAGGACAAACAGTGTTTACTTTCATCCACAGTATCCTATAATCTGTAAATATTAACTCTGCCAAGTTCTAAGAAATATAAATGAGATTTTTTTCTACAGAGGCTGAAAGTATACTGTTATTGTAGTTCTAATTCTCAGTTCTTGTGTTATTTCACACAAAAATTGTCCAGTTGTTTTTAGGTGACCTGTTATTTCATCAGATATAACATTTTCCTGCTTTATGGACATGAAATTCCTATAAATGTGCATGGGATTTGAAAATTAAAAAGAAGAGTATGTGGTATTGGAATTTAAACCTATTTAATAAGCATTGTAATGTTAGCACACACCAAATATTATTGATTACCAAATTTTAATCTGTAGTTTTTCAGTTTAGTCTTAAAAAAATTAACAAAAAAATTAACAAAATTTCTAAGCACTGAAGTTAGATACCAAAACCATGTTTAATTAAACCTTTAAGGCAACATACCAGATACGCTTCTTTTTGATAATTGGATATGAACCCCCTTATGTTTCAGAAATACAGCACTGCAAACATATTTAAAGTATTTATTTTGGTGAAATTCATTAAGATGATTAAATACGTTTGTATTGATCAGCCTTTGCAGTTCCTTGTTTCATCAAACAGCCTGGTTCAAACATCAGATCTACAACATACTCTTGAGGAGGAAGCAGAAGTCCTTTGGGAGAGTCTTCAACCAATTTAACTTCATTCCAAGCTCTGTTATACTTGCCACGAACTAAACTACAGCCAATGCCAATTCTGTCTGCTATCACCTAAAAAAGAAAGAAAAAGTAGTTAATCACAGTTCATTCATGGAGCTACTGTGATATACAGCAAGGCCCAGAGATGCCTAAAAACAGAACAAACACCCGAAAGGCCTAGAGCTCTCTTGAAACAGACTACAAATTTCTCAACTGTTTCAAACTTCAAAACGTTATTGTTGGTTTTGCTTAGAAAATGTAGACTTTAAAATGTTATTTCTCGCATATCCTATGCACAACATGAAAAACATTTATTTTAACTCTTTTCAAATACTGATACATTTGTTTATCAGCCAGTCCTTCAGATCTCAAATGAAATGCAACACCCACAGTATCCAGCAATGTTTTTTTCTATTTGAAAGACTTACTTCTGAATAACATTTTGAAGTCTATTCAAGCAATAAGGTGTAGGCACACTGCACACATATAACTAGTATGAAATATTAAGTGTAAAAATGTAACATTTTTATCAGTGTAAGTTTAGGACTGTTGCTTCACTTGGAAGGACACTCCTTGCTTTTCAGCCCTGGAAATGTGGGAAGCAATGAAATGCGAGGCAAGTATCTGCTAGATGAAACACCTGCCTTTCCTCTGGGCTGCACTATCACAGACAGACCTATAATGGTTTCCAGCTACCCAACTGCTTTTTCAACACGCATCTGCTGTGAAGGAATGAAATCCTGGAAGATTTTTAACTTGTTACAAATGGACAAGGATTTCCATTGCTTAGAGTGCTGTGGGTTTAAGAGAGATGTCCTGTCCCTACAAAAGTTTCTTAGGACAGTGGAGCATAATTAATTCACGCCCTCAGAATATCACAAAATAAGTTGGAAACTTTCTCTCCCTATGGATACCATAAATTTAGGGTTGTACTCCTCCTGTGTACTCTTTCCTAGGTCCTTCCTGCTTAATGTGCTAAGCCCTTGTTTCTCTTTTCCTTTCCATTCAAGAAAGAGAAAAATCCAGCCAAGGAAAAAGGATGAGACAGATAACCAGGTTGCACCAGTACATCTTCATATGAAGAAAGAAGAAATAAAACTTCCCACTTTAAGAAACTAGAACACGGAAGCTATTACATGCTATCACAGAATACTGGATAGATACCAAATAAAAATTGTCCCAACAAGTTTCCATTTGTAGCATGGAAAAAGAAGGAAGCTGCATAATTCAATATTTTACAGTTTACAGAAAATGTAAAATGTTTTGACTCCAAATCAAATCCTTTGGCTTTTTGCCATTTATCAAGTATTCTGCTGATATCACTTAAGACAATTTAATGACAACAAGAATGTTTACAAAAAGAAGCTATGCTGGCTTTCATTCACTGGGAAATCAACTTTGCTGGTGAAAAATTATGAAACTGTATACAAAAGATTTTACATGAATATAAATACTGTATTATACTGATGCAAATATACTTTAGTTTAGAATATCCATTTAACAACAATATCTTATGTTGCAAAATAAATTATAATGTACCTTGAAAAGTAAAGCCCTGTGATAGAACGTCCCTCTTTTGATTTTCCCAATAGGCACGATGTTGCATTTCAGTTCAAATTCTATTTCACTTAGCTGAAGTTCCCAGCTGAAGTTATGTAGTTTCTCTATTTCAACAGGGCCACCCATCATGTCTGCAACAAACCTGTTCCAAATGCATATTGGGATCAATTACATCTATAATTCCTCTTGTATTTATTACAAAAATGTAGCACAATGAGAGACTGTAATACTTCTTCTATGTTTGCTTAATTAATTTTTTTATTTCAGTAATTGGTATTTTAAATATGCTTACTGATAAATACAGATAACCATAACTCAGGGGATTCATATTTGTCACAGACGTAAACCAAGGTGCAAAAGCAGAGATCCTGGAGAGGTTTAGTATAGGCACAAAGTCCTCAGAAAAAGTCATCAATAACAGTGTAATTACTGAGGAAGTAATTACAGAAGCTGGTGTTCATGTTTATAGGCAACAGATTAGGTGAGTTACATATTACAGTCCCTAGACCTATCATTTGTTTGAAAGAGTAATAAAGGCATGAGAATATGTATGACAAAAATAAAGCCATAGGTAATGATCCCAACATAGGAAAGCAGCAGTATTCATTGAAGGTACTTACCTTCTACATGTGCTTTCTTATATTGAAGCCAGTATTCTGGAGGTGAGAGGTATTTACCCATTAAAACAATGGCTCAGAAACAGAAACAGATCAGAACTCACAGTCAGTGCAAGCTCTGCCAAAAGCATGTCTTTTGGGGGGCTGTGCACACCCAGGACCAAGCCCTGGTTTGTAAGTCTCCCCATACACACACACACCTTCACCTCCCCTATGCAGGGCCGCTGTATGCAAAGACCTTTGTTCCCTTCAGTGTCTCAGCCACAGGCACAAGGGTTATTGAGGTCTCTCACTCTGGACAAGATGTTGCAGAGCTGACATGAAAATCACAAGCCATTGCTTCAGACAGGGAGCTAAAACCTGCAGCCCCTCCTCTGCAGAAGCAGTGAACGTGTTCCTCTGCACAGCACAAGCAAGGCAGCCTCCGAGGCCTCACTTTTCAAAGCTTAGGGCCGAGGAGGCACTGGTTGCAATAGCACGGGCACAGAGAGCTATCACCAAGCATGTCAGACGGAGTGTCTTGAGGCTGGGAATTACTGGGTGAAGCTGAGAAAGTGTGGGGCTCGAGGCAGTCCCTTGTGCTGTGTGTGCCCATGGCCAGCCCTCATTAAAGAGAGCAAAGCTGTGCGATCCGACGCGCTCACCACTACACAAAGGTACACTGTGTTTGTTCCAAAGGAGACATCTAGCATTACTGATGTCCCCTCATCCAGCCTGACCCTCTCCCCAGTGAGCACAAGAGGAACTCTGCCCAGGCTGACAGGCTGATGAGGGATTCTGCAGCTGCCTTCTCCCCCACTCCCTATTCAACACATGCTATTCAGGCAGCTGCTTGAAATGGAACACAAGCAGAAAAATCCCCACAGAAAACATTCTACTTAAATTTCCCATTATTGTTTCACTGGGTTGTGTGTCTGCAAGTATTTCACTGGTGTGTTAGAAGAGCGGATTTAAAAGAGAATTTTATGGATTCCACCTTGAGGAAGGCAGCATGATTTATACACAGCTGGATAGTTAAGGATGGATATCTGTCCTGTCAAATTCTGCAATCAATGGAAAAGTCATTCCTCATATCACATTAGACCACTTCATTAAAAATGAGAGTTAGTAAAAGTAACAAATTTTGTGAGAGTAAGTGGCATCTGACACCAAACTCTCCAGATTCAGGAGGCAGCCAGGAAACTGCTAAGATATAAAGGTTAAACTATGGAGAAGATGAAAACAGATACACTGCTTGGAGGTGGCATTGATTGGTGCCCAGGCTGAGAAGTCAGTGTAACTAATGAATCACACATTGACACTAACAGTCTGTACATGCACTATTGCAATATTCTGCCACTATTAAATCATCAGGATATTGATTACAAGAGCACTTAAAAGCTATGTTAGAAAACTTGTCTTAGGCTTTTGGCTCTATAGGAAACAAAATACAACAGAGTTGCTGTCCCAAGGGGTTCCAAAACCAAGTAGGCAGGAAAGATGGTAGGAGAAAGAACAGACATGATACATGTAACTTGCAACCATCTTGACTATTAGATTTGGGTTCTAACTAAGCTTTCAGGCTTTGCAAATCCTGGGTCTCTGGGGCTCCTTGATAATGTAGATGCTATATGCAGCTGATGTGTTCATTGCAAAGAATCAGTACAGATGTATAAATGTGAAAAAGAACCTGAAATTGTCTACAAGATTATTTTTTAAATGAGAAATTGATACTCTTTTGTTGCAAGTGATACTTTATTTTTAAAAAATATTAAATTAATTGCAACAAAATTAGAAACAAGAAGCTTAAAATCTAAAATTATGTCAACATTCTTGGCCAAAGCTGATTTGGATTCCACTTTAGCATTGGAGAACAACTATTTTGGAAAAGTTGTCCTTGGATAAGAAAACAGTTATTTTACCAATTCAGCTTATGGAAATACAATTTGGTACTTACTGTGCAAGAGCCACAACCTGTTCCCGGGTAGTAGTTAGTGGTAGAATTGTTTTGGAAGCATCATCAATGTAATCCATTAAAATGTAGTCAGGTGGTGGTAGCCAATGGGAACTTTCCACAATTATTTCCTCCTGGACTTCAGGTGTAACATTAGTAACTTCTTTTGGTTTTTCCTCTTCTTTTTTCGCCCTCCTTTTTCTTACATAGAAAAAAAATATACACTTATTTAGAATACTGTAATCTCTAAAGTTCAAATACGTTAGTTCTCCAACAGGACATTTAGACAAATTGACTGGGGAGAGGTGGAAGGTAGGAGACATCTTTTCTCTTGGTAACAAATATCCAAAATCTACAAAGCTGTAGAGAACACTTGTGGAACGTGCCCTCAGGAGGTGGTTAGGAACAAGTGCCACTAGCTTCATATTAACATTGTTGTAAATTCTCTTTTTATTTTTAGTTCATGGCTCTGATATGCGTTTCCCATATATGGATTATCTAGAGGAGGAGACACTTGCTTACCTAGTATATACATATAGGACATATTTTTAGTTATGGTTTCGTTCTGTATGGATGTGAACTAAAAATCATGAACTCCAATGAGTTTTCACTTGATAAATACCTGGTCTTCAAATAAAGGAAAAAATGTTATCAAAAGCATGGCTGAAATCTTGACAGGACATTCCAAAAGGCAGCCTCGGTACTTGCAAGTTCAGGTACTTCAAGCATTATGCAAACTACAGCATGGTTTGTCAGAGAAAGGTTTTATAACAAGTCTGTGGTTTTGCTGACATTTTTTCATTGCACATGCTTCATAATTTACTAATGCTCAGGATCTGAAAAATGACTATGATCCTAAACAGGCATCTTAAGCACCCAGCACAAGTATAAATGAAATGATTGTTCTGCTTAAATTAAATACTGTGCATTTCACAATTTGTGCAGCAACTATAAAATCAGTATCTTACCAGAGGTATTATTAAGGTCTATACAATTAGACAGTTTAGAATCTTTCATTTGTGGGAACACATGAAACTAGTGTTTTGTAAGCATTATGTCTTTTTCCAGCATAGATCCTGAACAATTCTACTGTGAAATACAACAAAACATCTTTCCTTCATTTAATAGTTCTGGATTATTTTTAAAAAATCTATAGTACTTCTAGTGATCTTGGAAGGAAGAAGAAAAAAAAAATAAATAATGGACCACTAGAGTACATGGCTCCAGGACACACTATCATCATTGCATGCTCTCCAAATTATTCTTAAAGTTTTTACTATGAATAGCACTCTTAAGATGGAAGGCACGGAACAAAGCAAAAGGGCATACACCATTATCAGTAGTTGAATTCAAGCAATTTGTCTTCAGAATACTTTGCAAACTTTTCTTTAACCTATTGAGATTTACCATATTCACAAAAGGCCCTTTTCATAGGTGTCACAAAGCACTTTATTTTAGAAGGATAACCAATTAAGATTTAATCTTAAAATTATAGAAAATTCACCACCCTCTTGAATAAACTGTTCTGGTTATTAATTACACTTACACTTGGAAAAAAGCAGACAAACAGTTTTCTTTATCTAATTTGACTCTATCGAACTATAGCCAGAGAACCTTATAATGCTAGATTAAATAGCTATCTACTTACCCATTTAACCATTTATACATTGTGGTTAAAAATACAGTGTTTAAAAAATCCTGAATTATTCCCAACTCTCTGGTGTCCAGTTTTGGAGGTTTTCAAAACAACAACTTATGCTATAATTCTTGTTTCTTCACCATTTGCCCTTTCTCCCCTTCTTCCCTTCTATCCTCCCAGTACTTTCTTTTCTCTATGAGAAGTGCACCATTAAATTACAGTGCTACAGGAGAATTTGTTCCCTATTCCTATCTATACAAATGACTCCAGAATCACACTTATTCTTCTCCTTTCCAATTTTCAGGAACAAAACACCTGAGAGAGATGGGTTTGAACAGTGATTTGTTTGGGTTTTTTGCTGCTGCTTATTTCTCTCAGGTATGAATATGCTCTGTTCCTTGGTGGAATAGCTGATTTAAGGTTGTTTTCCACACTTGTCTCTGCCTTACTCCTCAACTCTTCAGTTCATCATATCTGTCTAATCCTTACCTCATAACGAACTGTGGAGCTGCTGTCTTACAGCTCAGTGCTATAAAATAACTGGTAACCACTACCAGAGACTTCTACCGTCTTTTTTCCTGTCCTCTTTTTTAAATCCCCATCTTCTTACCAGTGGGAATTGTGACATCAGAAAAAAAATCACTCTTAATTTCTCAGAGCTGTCTTCCTAGTCATGAGACTACTTGCTGTGAAAGCAGAGGAATATTGCAAAGGAGAGCTCATGGCACTTAACAGTCTCCAAGCTGTTTCTGATTCTTTGCAACTTTAGTAGAAGATCCAACAGGTCACCAGAGCATCAGACGGAGGAAGAAGGCAGCCAATACAATACTCTACCATCAAAAGACAGCCATGACACCTATTTTCTTTCCATTTTGCATAGCTTAAATGCCCTGGCTCTCTTTTGAAAAGGAATAAATGAGCATTGGGAAGTATTTTCTTAAATGCAGTACTGAAACATAGGATGGAATAAATACACATTTATTAGTCTACATTAAATGCAATTTTTTAGCCCAGTCAATGTGTATATCAGATATGAAACTGCCTGATTAAAAATGTTGCTGTCAATGCAAATATATGTCAAGCTATCAGCTAGGCACTTCCTCTACATCTAATTCAAACATTTCCAGCAGACAATTAAAATTGCCCTTTCTCTTGGCTTTCAACTATGGTTTATATAAAGTAGTATCACTTTTTCAAAACAACGGCTTTAAACAGTCTTCAGTAGGACTTTGCAAAATAGCGATGAACAGAAACATATGATCAAAGGAAAAAATATGTAGGAAAAAGTCTAAGCATGTTTGAGACCTGGAGTCAGCTACTGACCTTCAAGTAACTCCCATATATCTCACAAATTAATAATAATAATGATGTATGAATTATGGATTCAAAATGAATGACAATGGGGTTATAAATCATACAACTTGATCATGACATTCAAAAGCAATTATTCCGTAGTCGAAGAAAGGAGTCCTTGTACCCCTGCAAGGTTTACTATGGGAAATTGAGGAAGGTATTTATTTTTTCCTAAAGAAAATTTTTTGCTTTCTGAAGAGTTATGGTTGCAAACAGAGCAGTCATTTACTCTGTAATTGACGTAAATTACATTAAAAAGCAACTATCCAAGTGTATCCTCATCGCACACCGTAATAAACAAATATATTATCTTGTCAGAACAGGTCTCTCAGCTCCTGAGACTATACAAAATGGCCTATGACTCTAGAGCATCTTCTGAGGTGAAGGAACCCTCCACTGGAGCAGAGAAAACATAACTGGGGCCCAGTACCTCCCCTTGCCTCTGCTCCCTTTGAGTGAACTGGCATATGCACAGTGGGTCATGAGCAGAGCACATGGGGCAGCAGGAGGATCTGCAAGGGAGCAGAAGCTGGGACAGGCCTCCTAAGACACTCAAGCTGCCGTATCCACTCTGGTGCATCCTGACACAGGGACCTTCCATGATGCAGTTCATATGATCCATTTCAGGTATTTACTATAAAATTATTTAAACTGAATTCTAGAAGTGCTTGCAGTCCAAATGACTAGTCAAATGGGAATGTCTGCCTTGTAAGTCAATAACTTCTGCACAGACTAATCTGACACTCTAGTCTATCTTGGGTTGTGATTTAAGTCAAAACCTCAAATGTTCACAGTCAGTAGCTATTATCTGTCAATAATTTGCATGTCTGTTCTAAACAAGTTGATATAATTCAAACATGTTAAAATATTACTCAAAGTATAATACCTTAAGCCTTTTCCTCTAGCGCTGCTTTTGCTGCGGTGTCCAGGTGACTCCCGCTTTTCCTCTATTGGAGACATCACTGAGCTATTGAGATCAAAAGCACATTTCAGTTTTGTCTTGATTTTCTTACTGCACATTTCATCTCTCAAGCGCAGATAGAAACATACACAGAAATATACAAGCAATGCAAGAAATCAGCCATTATCTCTGTCAATAAAACACCTGTACAGACAGTAGGGTATCACAGTTCATGAATGAGCTCCAAAATAAAAATTGGAAACACAGTATGTCAGCTCCTACAACAGACACACCATTTCTCCTTTTTTTCCAACCCTGCAGCACTTAGCATTCCATTGATGGCAAGGAGGCCCTATTTGGACTGGTTTTGGATTCCCCTGAAATGAGGCATGTACACCTGCCTTCTCCAAAAGGCACTGTTGTGGTCATGATTGTGCTGCTGTTTTACAGGAAGGACAGCTGGGAGACCATGGCTCAGTTTTCTTCCACAGGAACAAACTACAGGTTAAGTATTTTATATTAGACAAGGACTAGAAGCCTGGTCTTGGCAAGAGTAAGGAGCGTTAAGTACCTGAACAGCTGAAGTAGAAAGCCCTGTTCATTACACCTCATCGTTAGTAATCAGCTACAACAAACCACAAAGAGACTGCTAAACCCCAAATATCCTGTGGTCAGCTATCTGCAGGTGTGAGGGACAGACTCAAATCCTCTTTCTGTAAAAGAAGGAAATTAGTTTTCCACTACAAGAGTAGAGGTTCTGATCTACTTGGTATGAAGAGACAGACTGCAGCACTGTACCTCGTGTATCATATGGATCAGGACAACTGCTGCAAGAGCAAAGCATTTTTAGGCTAATTGCCTAAAAATCAGGACATCTTTGAGCACACCCTTCTCAGCTTTTAGTCATCTATGGAACTGAACTGGAAGGGATTTAATCTAGAAATAAGGAGGCACGTAGGCTGTGTAGGAACTATGGGTCTAGGTGCTAAACTGAGAAAGAACTTCTACTGTAACTTCCCCATGTCTTGGTTGTCAAATTGTAAAATAACAGCATTTCACTGCTTCCAAGGAATAATGAAGGAAAAAAAGAGTAAATAAGTGTGAGCTGTTCAATACAGCATGGGAAGAAAGGACAAATAATCACTAAGATAGACAAAGGAAAATTACTGCAAATAGCAGGTGAAAGAAAGACTCCAAAAACATATTTAACATTGTGTTTGGGTATTTGTACTCCATTCAGAAACTGTCTGTCACTATTTTCAGTCAGAATTCTATTTCTAGTGTTAGAGCAACAGAACATTTAAAACTAGTAAATCTGAAAACCATACCTTGCTTTTTCGCTACTGCTTGTTCTTGAAAGAGATGGTGACGCATCTTGTACCGTCTCTACTACAACACTAAAACAGAGTAAGATATTTTTGCATATTATTTGTAGAGTTAATATTTGCATGTGAAGCTATGGAGTTTGGATTTTAAAGGACAGTAAATACATTCACAGGTGGTATGTAAGTGGAAGAAATAACATAACTACTAATAAAGCAAACATTAATTCAGGGATCAAAAATGAAGTATGGAATCACACAATGGCAGAATATGCTGAATTGAAAGGGACCCATCAAGGTCATTATGTCCAACTCCTGTCTCTGCACAGAACTATCCCCAAGAGTCAAACCATGTGCCTGAGAGTATTGTCCAAATCGTTCTTGAACTCTGTCAGGCTTCCCTAGGGAGCTGTTCCAGTGCTCAACCACCCTCTGGGGGAAGAACCTTTTCCTAATATGAAACCTAAACCTCCCCTGACACAACCTAAGGCCATTCCCTCAGGTCCTGTCACTGGTCACCACAGAGAAGAGATCAGTGTTTGACCCTCCTCTTCCCCTCATGAGGAAGTTGTAGATTGCCATGAGGTCTTCCCTCAGTCTCCTCTTCTCCAGGCTGAACAGACCAAGTGACCTCAGTCACTCCTCATACAGCTTCCCCTCAAGGCCATTCACCATACTCATGGCCCTCCTTTGGATGCTTTCTAATAGTTTAATACCTTTTTTATATAGTGGCATCCAAAACTGCCCCCAGGTCCCTTTCCCTGGCA
>VWZT01013675.1:7409-35486 GCA_013397055.1 Pachycephala philippinensis
GACGCTGTGGAGTGTCCCTCTCTGGAGCCCTTCCAAACCCACCTGGATATGTTCCCGTGTCACCTGCTCTGGGTGACCCTGCATTAGCAGGGGCATTGGACTGGATGATCTCCAGAGGTCCTTTCCAGCCCTAACGATTCCATGATTCTGTATTTCTGTCTTTTATTCTAGTTCGCTCAAAGCAGGGAATTGGGAGGAGACCCATGAAAGGCTGGCTCTGCGATCATCAAACCTCTGCACTGTTTATACCTTTTAACAAACAAAGGCATCAGCATTTGTTGGCTGTAAGTTGTATAACTTTTCTACCAATTAGTACTCAAACATGTATTTACTAGTTGTATCTCTTGCTTCTCCAATAGAGGAGTCCTTTTAATCTGCAGGCATGGTTCTTCNGGCGGAGCACGGGCCCGGGACAGAATAAACGGGGCTGCTTCCTCCTGCCGTGGGCCTGGAGGAGGTGTTCCTTAGGCTGAGAGTGGCCGAGCACTGGAACAGGCTGTCCGGGGACGCTGTGGAGTGTCCCTCTCTGGAGCCCTTCCAAACCCACCTGGATATGTTCCCGTGTCACCTGCTCTGGGTGACCCTGCATTAGCAGGGGCATTGGACTGGATGATCTCCAGAGGTCCTTTCCAGCCCTAACGATTCCATGATTCTGTATTTCTGTCTTTTATTCTAGTTCGCTCAAAGCAGGGAATTGGGAGGAGACCCATGAAAGGCTGGCTCTGCGATCATCAAACCTCTGCACTGTTTATACCTTTTAACAAACAAAGGCATCAGCATTTGTTGGCTGTAAGTTGTATAACTTTTCTACCAATTAGTACTCAAACATGTATTTACTAGTTGTATCTCTTGCTTCTCCAATAGAGGAGTCCTTTTAATCTGCAGGCATGGTTCTTCCTTTGGGTTGGTGTTTGGTGGTCAGTGAAGCAGTGGTCACGGTCATCCCCTGCTGGAATTACCTTCCCTCAGTTACTGCCCACTCCTGGCGGCTCTCATCCAGAGAACCCATTCACCCTGGGATTGCCTTCTCTTTTCCTCAAAACAAGAGATGAGCCAAGCATGCGACATTAACAGTGCAGTTGTTAAATCATAACTGTTCAGCTACAGCTACTGATTAACAGCTGAAAAAAAAACATTGTGAAGTTTGTTTCAAATCTTGAGGAGCTCAAATCTCGAGGGGCCCACGTCTCAAGGGGCTCGCTGCTAGCCTCACCCCAGTGCAGGGGACACGGTGGAGGAGAGTGGGAGGCCAGTGGGCAGGGCCAGCCATCAGGGGTCATCCTGGCTGCCCCCACAACCCTCCACAGGGAGAGGTGGCACATGCAATTGATTCTGTGTAAAATCTCCGTTGGAAATGTTCCAATCTGTCTCTCACAGCAACAGCAAGGGGGCCAAGTCTCTTGGGTGTTGTGGGCTTGGCTTCAGCTCCTGCAGCAGCTTGGTTAAAAATTGTTATCAGGGGTGCAACGGGCATGATCCTTTGCTTTGGAAAGGCAGAAATCTCATCTGGGTATGGCAGGGTCCACACCATTTCTAGGCAGAAAAGCCTCTGTTTTCAAAAAGTAGTGGAAATGCCCAGTATGTACCAGCTGAATTTGGTCCTCTCAATCCCCAAAACAGAGGTATAAATTTGACCTTTCTTTTAGCAGTTTTTCGTGTAACAAACCTTTGTGCCACTCAGAAAGTGAACAGTATGTCTGTCTTTCCTTTATCAGTATCTACACAGCGGTGGTGTCCCCTGCCTCACCACAAATAATTTTATAAATACTGGTACAAACCAAAGACCTGCAAATGAGAAATGGCATAATCGTGCCCTCCCGAGGCCATAATGGTTTGTATCACCCCTGATGTATCAGAGGTAGTTTGGAGTACTGCCAGCAGAGGTGATCTGAGAGGTGCAGTACAATCCGTGAGGGGAATATGTGTATTTACATAGGAGGGAACCACACCCCAGGGAGCCAGCACAGTGGACACACATTGTACATACTCCCCAGATTGCAGATAAGAGGCCTGTGTTGAAATAAAGTAAGAAAATAGTCAACAAAAGATTTGAGTAATGGTTTAAAAGCCTTCCTAAGCTTCAAGAAGCAAAAAATAGGTTTTCTCTTATATACAGATCAGCTTTAGTTAGTGTGGTCATCATACAGTTAACATGGAAAAATTGATATTGAGAAAGATACCTAGGAAAAGTAAAAATGAGTAAAAAAGCATTTTAGCATTTCAAAAGGGGTAATTTCTGAGGTTCACTTCTCTCTGTGGTGATACAAATTGCCTCTTCTGTCTAGCTGAGGTGCATAATAGTGTTACTACAAATGCCTAAAAAAACCTAAGAGGATGTCCATTTTCTGTCTTCAAGTACAAATTCTTTCAAATTCCACAGCTGCAGCTATCCTGAGTGGATTTGCTCCACAGTCTGCAAAGCTATGCAATAGTGCAATCCAGAGAATAAATGTTGTCCCAAAGTGCTCATCCCCTGTAGTTCTGGAAAAATAGGTGAGCAAATCTGGCTTTCCCCCACAACCACAGCATCTCCAAGCACCCTCACCAGCAGTGTAAAAGACGGCATAGTCCTGCAGCTGCTGAGCTGCTTGTCACTGTGGGTTTGGAAGCTCTGTGGTGCACCTACATACCTTAAAGGTATCCTAAAGAACGTTTTTCTGCAGCTGTTGAAGATAAGATGCAGCAGACACTGACAACAGATGGTCAGACAGATGGAGGAGATGGAGAGAAACAGAGATACAAATGAAGGGTAAACACGTTATTCCCAGCCACCTACCTATGTTCTGTTCAGCTCCCTTGAAAACCCATCTCACTCACCTGTCTGTGTCAGAGAAATGGGATGCCCGTGTGGGACCAGGCCTTTATCTCAGCTCTGTCACAGTCAAGTGCTCAGAGCAGAGCTCTGCAGGGAAATGTCAGCTGAAATGAGCGATCCAGCCATGATCACATTGAAATAATACCAGCAGAAGGGAGGGTCAGTTAGATGTAAACAGAATGTAAGGGTTTTTTCTTCCCTGTTACTAAAACTCAGAATTTTTTCTCACTCATGTCACAGACTTGAGGTCCAAATCCAATTTTATTACATCTATCAATCAAAAATGCTTTCAAATTAAGCATACAGCACTCTCCATTCATTCATGGTAAATTAACAGCAAAAAGTCTTCCACCCCACAAATCTCTGTTTGAGCCTCTTGAAATTAATGTAAAGAATCACAGAATCATTTAGGCTGGAAAACACCTCAAAGTCATCGAGTTCAGCCTATGACTGAACACCACCGTATCAATCAGACCATGGCAGTGAGTGCTGCATCCATTTTTTCCTTAAACTTCCTTCATCTGCTGATGATGACTCTACCACCTTCCTGGGCAGTCCATTCCAATGCTTGACAACCCTTTCAGTGAAGAAATTCTTCCCAATGTCCAACCTGAATCTCCCCAGGTGCAGCTTGAGGCCATTTCCTCTTTTCCTGTCACTTGTTGCCTGTGAGAAGAGACCAGTCTGTACCTTTCTACAAACTCCTTTCAGGCAATTTTAGAGAGTGATAAGGTCTCTCCTGAGCCTGTGGACTAACTTTAAAGCACTTGTTTAAGATGCAAGTGGTTAACAAATTCAAATCTAAATTTCACTTGGGGTCTCACGGGACTAATAGATCATACAGCATGCGTAAGTACATTTTAAAGGGGCTCACAAACTTCTTTCAACTTCTTTTCCCAGGAATAAAAGGGCAAAAGCTCCTGAAACCTCAGAGTTTTCAACTTGCTCTGCTTTGGCAGACTTGCAACTTTCAAAAAGTCTCATTTGTCAATGACTTTTTCTGGGATTTAGAGGGCAGTCATGGTAAAGTACCTTAATTAGGAGATAAAGTCATTACTTTGTATTCCACTCTTTGCTAGCCTTTTGGAAGAGGAGATTTTTTATTGAATGAAATAACTAGAGTTATGATGGGATAGCCTTGGCAAAGAGTGAAATGCTCACCACCTGCTCAGCTTAGAGAGAAAAGTAGAATGAGAAAGCTCATGAGTCAAGAGAGAGACAGGAAGATTGCTCCCTGGTTTTTGTCATGGCAAAACATTCCTGACATGTAAAATCAATTTGTTGCCGGTTTAAAATAATGGGAAGTTAATGGGAGACAGAAGGACAAACACTAGCATAGCTTTCTTGCTCCTTTTCCCGAGTTCAACTTCATTCCTTCCCTGTAGGCTTGTCTACCTCGAATGATAGAATCATTAAGGTTGGAAAAGACCTCAAACCTCATCAAGTCCAATGGTTAACCTAACACTTCCAGGTCCAGCACTGAACCATGTCCCTGAGTGCCACATCTACACCTTTTGTAAAATTTCTGGGATCAGTGGTACCACCCCTTGCCCAGGCAGTCTGTTTCAATGCTTGTCTGCCCTTTCAGTGAAGAACTTCTTCCTAATATCCAATCTAGCCTTCCCCTGCTGCAAGTTGAGACCGTTTCCTCTTCTCCTTGTGCTTGTTGCCTGGTGGAAAAGAGCAACCCCACCTGGCTACAGCCTCCATTCAGGCAGTCGTAGAGAGCAATGAGGTCCTCCCTGAGCCTCCTTTACTCCAGACTAGACACTCCCAGCTCCCTCAGCTGCTCCTCACAGGACTTGTGCTCCAGACCCTTCATCAGCTCCATTGCTCTTCTCTGGACTCACTCCAGCACCTCAATGTCTTTCTTGTAGTGGGGGACAATTACTCCTCTCAGTTATGTAACAGGCAATTTATATCATGATTTCATTACATAATTTTGAAAACTTGTTGCGAGAATTTCAAGGTTGGAATTACTCATTAAGTGACTTTCTGTGTTAGCAGATAACGCAGTGTCTGGGTTGTATGTCAATAGTTGGGGGACCATCATAAATAAAGGGACTACAGTAAGTTACAGCGCAGACAGACAAAACCATAATAAACCTCAGGTAATTGATTACTTACTATCAGCCTCAGTAATGCACATTGTGATATATTCCTCCCCACCTCGCAAAACAGGACCAGTTTCCAAGTGAGATATTTCAGTGAGGTGGCCGGCCTGGTGGCTTCCAGACTTGGCCCCATTTCTAAGCTGATATCGCCAAAGCAAAAACTGAAGCTGCATGTAGATTTCTATGCTATGTGCCTGCATTCCCTGGATTTGAAATGCCAAATGTAGGGTGCATTGTTAAATATTAAAATAAATTGCTGTGAGGAATTAACTTAGAATTTTCAACTCTTCAGACTTACTTACCCAGGAACAATTTTCATATGGGAAAACCAAGCTTATCCTACAAAAAGTACAGTTCTGTTTATCCAGAAACTCTGCCAGCAGTGGTGTCACTCCGGGCGCCTGATAACCTGCCCATTTTTTTCAATAATTAAACATATTTTAGAGCCAGTATTCCCAAAAGTTGAATTAATTTCAACTTCTAGTGTTGTTAAACCGGACCTGCTCACACAGAGCTATGCCAGCTCTCGCACAGAAAAGATGAGGAGTGAGATGGACTGCTCTGTGTACCATTACAGTTGTAAGTCGCTTGCTTCAAGTACCTTTTATAAAAAGTTTTTACCCTTGGCAGCATCATTATAAACCCATGCATTGGGTGGGTGTGGGCTCTGGGTAAAACACTGATGGGGCAATCAGTGCTAGGCAAAAGAAAGTAGCAACATTGCCCAGTTGTTTTGAGGGTGAGAGAACGTTTTTAGGGCAGTTTTATGCAATGACTTCCTCCATGGAAGACTACATGTCTGAGAACGTGGACTGAGGATAATGCAGTCTACGGCATACACATACTGCAGTATGGTCTTCCATTTGCTTTTGGAGCCCAGCAGCCCATCAAGGGGAGGTAGAAAGCAAATTGGCAAACTGTGTTGTGCTACCAGGTGCAGAGCTAGAAGCTACAGACCTGTGTGTTTTGTGCTGAGTGTAATAGGCTTGCCTGATTGTGGTCCTTCACTCAATGGTCCTAGGAGAGATTGATAATTGGCATCAGTTTTGTTGCATGGTTAATTTCATCCTGGTGTTCCAGCTTGTGAAAATGGACTGACCTTGTAAAATTCTTCTCCAGAAGAATAAAGTGGGTAAGGGAGAAATTATTTATTGTGAGGATGCTGAGATGCTGGAACAGAGAAGTTATGGCTGGACCATGATTGGAAGTTCAAGGCCAGGTTGGATGGGGCTTTGAGCAACCTGATCTCATTTCTAGTAGTGGATCAAGAAAGAGGTAATTTTTTCCATTCTGCTACTGCTGCCTGGTATGAGCTGGAGATTAATCACTGCAAGGAGGAGAAAGGAAACAGTGCTGGCTCCTCTTGACACCCAGGTTGTGTCTGGTGTACTGTGTCTCTGGGAAAAGCCTCCAGGAGGATACAGGGAGAGGAAGAGAACTGCATCCTGTCTGTTTCAATGTGTGCCATCAGGCCACACAACAGGAAGGAAGAAACCTGATACATGTCAGGTCCATCAGGCTGATGCCTCTTTAGCCTGTGGACTTGGCAGAGTTAGGTTTAGAGTTGGACTCAATGATTCTAAAGGTCTGTTCCAATCTAAAGATTCCGTGATTCTCTGGTCTAGTGAGGGTGTGCCTGCCACCAGTAGAGGGGTTGGAAATTAATGCTCTTTAAAGTCCCTTCCAACCCAAATCATTCTGTGATTCTAAGAGCTGGTCTTTACTTGGCTGTTTTGGATCTGTTGTTGTGGATACTAGTGCCAAGATCTAGATTTTCTATTTTTGTACTGGCTGTGCCTGGGATGAAATTAGTTGTCACCATAGCAGCCTGTATGAGGCTGTGTTCTGGATTTGTGACTAAGGGTATTGGTTACACAGCAGCGTTTTGGCTGTTGCTGAGCAGGGTTTGCCAGCATCAAGGTTTGCTTTTTATGCTTCTTTCTCTCCTGCATTTACTGCCAGTGAGGGGGTTGGAGGTGGGTGAGAGCCTCTGAGGGAACGCAGGGAGTCATGCTTGATCCCAACTGACCGCAGCGATATTCCATACCAGATGGCATTGTGCCCAGCACCAAAAGCTCTGAGAAAAAGATGAGAAAGGGAGGAAATTCGTCGTTATGGCATTTGTCTTCCCAAGTAAGTGTTACTGTGCCAAGGCTCTGCCTGCTCATGGGGAATCATGAATAATTTCTTTATTTTGCTTTCCATATGTAGTTTCACTTTACCTTTTAAGCAGTCTCTACCTCAGTCTATGTCTTCTCACTTTTGCCTTTATAGTTTCTCTTTCCTGTCTTGCTGGAGTGGGGGCAAACAACAACAAGGTCAACCCACCATGTTCTTCTAGAAGGCCTGAGTCCTAGTGGAAATGGACTGGGAACAACCTATGAAAGCTGGGGCTAAAGCTCCTGGAGTCCCCTAAGAGCAGACTGAAGTTAAACCTGTGGTGAGGACAGGATGCTAAGTAATTTTGCATTGTGTAACAGGTTGCAAAAGCTTTGGAGCACCGAGATGAGGTTAACTTTGGAGGCAGGCCTCCCCCCTCCCACAGGCTGGTAAGCAGGGTGAGCCTGGGGCCAGCAGTCATCCCTGGGCAGGAGAAGAAGGTACGGAATTGTCAGTGCTAGGGGTGTCACTGGATGGGAATTGTCAGTGCTAGGGCTGTCACTGGATGCACAGCAGTGTCGTTGCTCTGTGTGCAAGGCAAGGTGGACCTGAGAGGCTTGCCCTGAGGCAACAGAGAGGATCCCAAACCATCACCTTGTTTCAGCAGGTGTCATTGTACAATGTAAACCTTCCCTAACCAAAGCCATAGGGAGAAAAACGATACAACCTTGAATATGGTAAGCCATGCCCTAAAAGAAACGGAGAGGATCATGTATCTGAAAAACACTCCAAGTAGTAGCCAGAGCTCTCACTGCACCCCAAAAGGCAGCTGGGAGGAGTAGGAGGACAGGCCGTCTACCACAGCTTTTCTCAGAGCTGTATTCACCTCATGAGCAAGGTTCACATCAAGGATGAAAATTGTCCTGTGTCTGTGCACTGACCCACCCAGAGCCCAGATGTACTTGTACACTCCTATGTGAAAGCAAGTGGTCTCCCAGCTGTGCTCTTTTCCAGGAGTCAGTGTGCCTGCCCAGGAATGGCTGTGCTGGAGCCTGGCGTAGCCTGGCAGAGCCACATCCCCCCAGGTCAGCACCTGCTATACCAGGCTTCTGGTATCACAGTTGTGCTCGGGCTGCACGGGGCGGTGGTGTGCGGCCCTGTGCTGGAGCTGCTCCCGCCGTCAGGACGGCTCAGTAACGCTCAGTTCACTGACAGGGCCTTACAGCAGCCGGGGAAATCAAAGTGAGCAAGGACTGTGTGGTCAGAGGCAGCTGGGGCTGCAGTGCTTGCAAGCCTCACAGCGCCAAAACTTCCACACCAGCCAGCAGAAGGGGGCTGGTGTGTTACAGGGTAAAGTAGATTCAGGACACAGAGGAGAAAGGAGGTAAAGAGAGAAGCAAGGAGGTACCAGAGTCAAACACACTATCGTTACTGGTTTTTTTTTCCCCTAGGGTTTTAAAATACTTGGAAAACCATTACAAACGGTAAAAGTACAGCATTGAAGTCACGGCAACTCTAGAAATTCGATTGTAGACAGGTGGATTGATTTTGCCAAACAGGCCCCAGCAGAAGGTATCTCTAATGCTGCAGTGAGTTAGTTCTCCCCCTTGGGCAAATTGCCTAATTAAGCTTTGAGTCGAATAAATGAGTGCCAACAGGCTTCTGCAAACAAGGGGAGAAGTTCTGGTGTCACGGCCCCCACTGTGTTTAGCACTGCTTGCTGGTGTGTCTCTTCATTAACTCTCTTAATTTAGACTCTCTACAAATGTAAGTCACTAAGTCATGAAGTAAGCTTAAAATATCACAATTAAGCCAATGTGTTTTCCATGGTTTTACTGAAACTGATAAGGTAGTTCTGTACCAAAATGTACACAGTTTAGTAATAATACAAAAAGTTAATTCTGCCGGACAGAATGTCAGTTAAATCCACCAAAATGAACACCGAACCACCATTTATTGCCTGACCAGTGTTACTTTAAATAAATCATTGAATGAACATAGAAACAAAGTAATTCCAAGTTTCCTTAAATAAATATAGTAGCGATTAGCAACAATACTGCAGGAAGATAAACATTCATGGCATTTGCTATTTACATGCCATCATAACATGTCTAGCATGTAGTATGTCTTCATGCTTGCACATTACATTTATGAGCTCATTACAATGGATATTAATGCGTAGATGTACTACAAAGCAACCCACCATGATGTATATCAAATCTGCACATTAGAAGAGCACCTCTACTAGTCACCCCTTTAGGAATGATGCTGCAGGAAACCCAGCCCAATCCACTGATTCCCCCCACAAAAAGTCAAACAAGAAAAGCCCAAACCAACCAAACAAAAAAATCATCAAGCATATTAATAATTTTCTTCCTGTGATTAACCAGGCAGGGCTATGCATTTAGCAGTATTCCCAAAGGTGAATCAAACCAGAATAAACATGGGTTTTCTTTATTACAGTAAGAACACCTGAGACTGCTTCACTGGTCCAAGTACAGTATTTTATTACAAAAACTGTACTTGGACCAGTGAAGCAGTCTCAGGTGTTCTTACTGTAATAAAGAAAACCCATGTTTATTCTGGTTTGATTCACCTTTGGGAATACTGNTCATTTCATTGAATCCCCTTAATTAGTACTTTTCATTGACAAAAAGGTAAGATTTCTTCTTAAAATAAATACTCCCCCACTTAAAACAACAGTTTAAAAGGAAATTAAAAGAAATAAATCCCCCTTTTTTTTTTCCAAGAACAGTGTGGTTTTCTGGCTTCATTTTATCTCAGCTTAAGTGGTGGATAAACACCTATTCTTGGAGAGTAAGTGTCAAACACCTTATAAAAAAATCCCCAACATAAGGTACACAATGTGTATGTAGATTC
Source organism: Pachycephala philippinensis (assembly GCA_013397055.1). Taxonomy (NCBI): domain Eukaryota; kingdom Metazoa; phylum Chordata; class Aves; order Passeriformes; genus Pachycephala; species Pachycephala philippinensis. The sequence goes on from VWZT01013675.1 coordinate 17,319, forward strand.
CTTAAGAGACTTCTTTTTAAGTAAGTGTAAACATCTCTTCTTGACTCTTGTTTGTTTGAATGCACTCCTATCAAATAAAGTTTGAGAAACTACATTTACTTAAATACCTGTCTGACACATAACTGTTTTTGAAATTACCATTTCATTTTTTCTACAAAGTAACAAAACAGTTGAAGATACTGTTCTTCCCTACATCAGTACAGATTATATTTAACAGTTCAGAACTTTACAGGTCACAAGTTTTACATAAAGGAATAACCTAAATTTTGGAGTTAAACACTGAACACTGCTTAGGTGAAGCAGCAGCAAATTAAGTACTATATATAGACAGAGATTTCTATTAAACTAATATAATTCAATCAAACTGTCTGATAGCCTAAGACCTGTTTTACATGTGAACAAATTAAAACTGGGAATTTATAGAAAGTGATTAGGCTTGCCATCACTTTAAAACACATGCTTGTCTAACCAGAAAATAAAGATGGCAAGGACCAGTGCATTCAAGCCAAGTTTACACCAACTTCTTTTGTTTTGTTACTTTAAACATACAAAGTACATTACATTACTTTTCAGTTTAATAGTTACCAGGACCTTGTTAGGCAAAATAATCTCAACCTGTAAAAACATAAGACTGACACCTTAGAAAAAGATGTGTAAGATCAAGAATTCGAAAGCCACGTTCAAGACATCTGACAGGACTTCTTTCACAGTCTTGTCTAACCACTGAAGAAGGTCAAGCATTACTAGTCTCAAGTCTTGATCTCTTAAGTTTCTCTTACACAGACATCATTGAGTTGAAGGCGATCTTTATTCTAAACTTCATAGATTTTGGTTTTTTTTCCTTGTGCACCCGGTCAGTTACTAGAACAATTCTTCATTTCAAAGCCGTTTTAGTATTCAAGCTGCCTTTTTAGTGCAGGTTCCTTGAAGATCCTGTAGATTTATTTTTGACCTAATAAAACAGCAAGATAACTACATTAGATAGTTAAAATGTTACACTGCTCTTATGTGTTGCAATTAATCACATAATTGTAATTGACTCTCATGTAGTTGTAAGAGGATCAACAGAGCAGAGAAATACACAAATTTTTCCATTTTTTACCTGTTGTGGATCATGTGGCTTTTGACTAGATGCCCTGCTGCAAGAGCAGCCATTAGTGATAATTCTCCTGCCATCACTGTAGCACAAACAATTTTAGCAAGCTGACGGGCATTTTCACCAGGGTTATCTTGGCTTGCACCTTGAACCCCTAACATCTGGAGAAAAATACAAGGCAGTGTTATGCTATGAAATCTAAGTCAATTTATGATACATTTAGTATTAAAGTAAGTCTTTCCAAATTATATCCAATGAGTCTCTTCAATATTGTAAATGTCTTAAGCTTTAGAAACGGATTATGTGAAAACAATTCATTAGACATTTCTAATATTTTCATGTAAAATACAACAAGTTTCAAGCAGCCCCATTCCCACAATATTGCTTGCACACCACATGAAAGCAACCTTTGATTTAAGAAGGTAAGTTGCTTTCAGCTTTCAAAACTATACCTGCAAACAGGCCTGCTGCGGGAGCAAGTTGGTGCCTCCACCAACAGTCCCTATTTCTATAGAAGGCATCGTGCAGCTGATGTACAGGTCTTCATTGGTGGAACCAGTTCTCTCCATCAAAGTGATGCAATTAGAGCTGCCCACGTTCTGCGCAGCATCCTTCAGATCAAGGAGGAGAAACAAAATAACAATCCAGACACTTAAATCAGTGTTTGATTAAGAATTACTGAACTAAAGAAAATCTGAATTGGTGTAAAACAAACCTACCTGACCACAGGCAATGTAGATCGCGGTCACAATGTTTGCTGCATGTGCGTTGTAGCCACCTATGCTACCAGCCATTGCAGAACCCACCAAATTTTTGTTTATATTGACTTCAACTAGATCTTCCGTAGTTGTTTTCAATACCTGGACAAGGTGATAGATACATTTTTACTATCCCTTTCCTCAGGCAGGAGTAGAAATACTCTATTTATGGTTATTTATGGCCCTCACCCCTTGTTTGCTTCTACACGGAATTTGACTCAATCATTGTCCTAGATACCTAACTTTTATTTTTGTTCCAAAGGAGACTTTCAAGTGTAGGATGTCCAAGTAACAATGGAAAAGTCAGTGCAGAGGGTTTGGACTTGCATGGGCCTTTGAGACAAGCTCACAGCTGCGTACCTCATTTCAAGTCTCCCTTATATTTGGAATGGAGCAAGCAGAATCATCTTAGCAGAAATATCCCTTTAATTTACTTTGACACAATTGTAACATTCCTGTCAAGTTGTTCCAGACACTAAACTCTTCCCAAATTTGTTTGCACACAAATATGGAGCCAAACTGAAAAGTTCCAACACAAACCACTATGCTACATAGGTAAATAAACACCATGCACAGTAATACAAAATTAAGTGGCACATTTTTACTACACTGTATTTTGAAACTTTCAAGAAAGAGGTTTATACCTAATGAATATAAAAATGATCAAAAATGGTCAAAATAGATATTGTTGAGCAAAATTTAAGATATTCCTGCATAGCAGGAATAATTAGTGTTTACAGAGATCTACGCCAAGTCTGCAACACTGACAAAAATGGAACATTTATGTATTAAGAGTTCAATATAAGTAAATGTAGTGACATATAGGGCTGGGGTTTGAGGAAAACATTCCCAAATTTACATAAAAATTATCAATGTCCATTATCAAAGGACTACCTCCCCATTACTACTCTGGAATAAAATTGGGAGGTTGTAGCAGCTATCGCCAGTGACACAGCTATAAAATGCCAACAATTTGAAAAACAGTAAACTACCCCAGAAGACATAAACTATGTCAATGTATAAATCCTTTCTGCACACAGTTTGAATCCTGTGTCCAACTCTGTACCCAGAATTTTAGAAATATTAGAACTGTAAAAGATGGAGAGATAAGGATATGCAAAGACATGCTAGAAGTCTGTTTACTCATTCCTGATAAGAGAAACTAGTTCTTTTCAGTTTGAAAATGAGAAGAGCTGGGAAGGTGGAAGGGCTGTGTCACAGCTGTAAAATCTTACAGCAGTAGAGTGAAGATACAAGTCTTAAGTGTCTCTTCCAGTACAAAACTACGGCATCATCAAATGGAATCAAAAATAAAGTAGTTCTCACGCAAGGTGGAGCTGGACAGTGGAATTCGCCCAGAATATTAGTCCCAGAAGTTTACGTAGTTTCCCAAAAGGGACTGCACAAATCACTAGGGCAGAGCAAACAAAAAAATCCCTACCAAATACGCAAACACCTACTCATAAGATCTTTAACAAGTATTACAATGTAGTGAACTCCTCCCTGGACATTGTCTCTCATGGCCAGTGCTGGCAACCAGGTAACAGGCAATGGATTTTGTCTGACACACAGAGGCCATCTTCTCAACTCAGGTGGAGGAGAATCTAAGATGCTGTTATCATGGAGGACAAGCTGGCCAGAGAATATACCTGGCATTGCTTATAAAGGTTACCCTTTGTCATGCAAGATGCCAAGACAGCTTTGGAGTATGTAAATCACCTGATTATCTGTTTTCATTGTAGTGGGAAAATTCTGAAGAGAAAGCCAGGTGCATGCGAGACAAAAAATGAGTGAAAGCGTTAAAAAAGACTGGGTTTAATGACAGGCCACATGTAAACATCTGTCAAAATGTGGCATAATTTTTTAAAGGTTAACCATGAAAATCCTGATGCCTTCAACCAGATATGCATCATTAAACACATACACATTATTTCACAGTAGACACAATGAAAAAGAAGTATCTACTAACTCAGGAAAAATTGCTTATGCTACAGAAGTACCTGACAAGACATGTGAGAACTATCTCTTACCTAGAAAACAACTTTCAGTTCATACTTATGATGTAAAGTAAGCATCAGTTTTGCAAAATGTATGTATTTTTCTAAACAAGAGAGCAGACACTTACTTCTCTAACAACCTTAGCTGGAATGACTGCTTCACAGACAACAGACTTCCCTCTTCCTTCTATCCAGTTTATAGCAGCAGGTTTTTTTTGTCTGTACAATAGTTACCACTAATAGCTATAACCTGAAGATCAGGAAACTCTTCATGTAACCTTGCCAGTGCTTTTTCAGTACCCTGTTAGAGAGAAACAGGTAATAGGCTTGGTTTATCATTATGGGTGTAAAACAAGCTACTCAAGGACAATGGAACAGTATTCTAATCAGATAATCAATTATGGTGGAAGAAAAGAACACAATTTCATGAAGAAACAAGAAACAGGAGGGAAAAAACCCAAACAATTATGACTATCCTTTTTCTAACCACTTTGGGAATTATATTGGGGAATAATTGGTACATACAGACTCCCTGGATCCATTCTAGGTGCATGGACATATGGTTACCATACTGAAGATACAACATGAACCAAGTGAAACATTACAGGCATGAAATTAATTAACTTCAGATGTAGTGGAAAGAGCTTCTCTACACCAGGAAATCGGACTAGAAAATCTGCTATATTAGGACTCGTCTATGATCAGATCCACTTATATAATGGTTTTGACTGCCTATTCTATATGACGTTTAAGTCTATTCATTTCATATAGCATAAGGCATCCCAGCAGTCTAAGGATTATGTCTCAAGTTCTTCCACATGTTTGCATAAAAACAAACAAACAAGCCCAGAGAACACCTCTCACCTTTCTGCTCCCAATTCTTTATTTACTAGGAAGTGATAAACACAGTAAAAGAATAATTACTGCTGGATAAAATCTTTGGCTCAAAGCAACAAAGCAATCAGCTTAGCTCCTCTTATTATCAAAAATACTTGCTTTATATAATTATTAAAAACTTAAAATAACAAATTGCTTTTTTCTTTCATCATTCTCTGCCTATTCTTGTCTACACTTGACAAAATCAAACATTTTTATTAGTTTGTGCAAAGAGCACTGTGTCTTATCTGTCTTTCAGATGTCGGGTAGGTCACAGGTTATTAGGCTACCTTTATTTTTAAAAGGAATACACATTTTTAAAAAAATACTGAAGGGGACTGGTCCTTACTTTTGAAATCATATTCATTCCCATTGCATCCCCTGTTCCAGACTGAAAACGGATATAAAGGTTACGACCAGCCAAACTGATGAGAAGTTTTTGTAGGCGGGCAAACCTGCAAGAAAATTTATTACTTACAATCCTCAAAGGAAGATGAGTTATAAGTGGCAAAATGACAGTAAACATTTGCAAATTGCGCTGCTAAATACAGAATCACAGATTCCTTCAGGAATCCTTTGGAAAAGACCTGTAAGACCAACAAGTCCAATCTTTGACAGACGACCATCTTTTCAACAGCACCACAGCACCAAGTGCAACATCCAGTCATTTACTGAACACTTCCAGGGATGGTGTTTTCTTGAATAAGTACCTTAAAAATATTCACTGGAAAGGCATTCACTGCCTTTTTATGTTTTCTATCCCTGGACTTGAAGAAATAAAATATCCTGAACTGCTAACATAAATTTTATTAATTTGTATTCCTTAAAACATCTCACTACCAGATATAAAGTAACAATGACGCCTTTGGAAATTCTGATGTCAGTTTTACAGCAAGGCAAAAGCATGCTATCTTCAACAGTGCAAGCTGCACAAGTCACTCAAAATGCAGAAAATACTGCATTTAGAAAGCAGTATGAGCTGATTCTGGACAAAATACAGGTGTATCCTTGGCTGACACTTGTTAAGAAACACAACAGGTAAGGAAATCTCTCTCTGAATCTTCCTAAAGCAAGAAGGTAATCATAAGCCCTAGAAAAAACTCTAAGGCTTCAAACAGACGTATTCTTAGCACTGTTTTACATTTTTTAGTGTGTCAGTTCTACCATTAGTTTATCTTGTATTCTCTGAAACCTCACAGATTAATTATTAATATTAATAATATCATCTGAAAGGCTAAAGACCAAACTTTGAGGGGTATTTTCTGCACAGTAACTACAGTTACAATTACTTTGCCTAGTAAAAATCAAAATAAGCTTATAGGATTTTTTTAAAATGCATAGACAAATTAATATTCTTTTAATTATTATGTAATGTGTATCTATTTGTTGTTCATATACAGCAGTTTACCATTATCATTGAAAAATGTTTATTGCTAGCCTTGGTACGTAGCCAGAGTGACTTTTGTCCTCTTAGATACTCACTCCATGGGCTAGCCAAAACAAAGATGTAATTTCCTCTATTGCAGTACTCCAAAAAACCAACTGAGACCTTCCTACCATCCACAGAAGTCTTATGTCTGGAAATTAAGCTGGAACAACCATTGTACTAACCTACTTGTGCTGTCAAAAGCTTCCTTCATTATTTTAAAACCTTCAGGGCTTTCAAGCCAGACTTTCACCTCTGCAGCCTGGCAAGCAGTGGGCAACCTTACAACAGGTCCTCGAGTCATCCCATCTGCCAGAATGCGGCTACTTGCTCCTCCACCAAGCTAAAAACCAAAGCAGAAGGGGGACAAAATAAGATTACTGAAATTTTAGTTTTCAAGAAGTCAAAAATATGCATTATATAAACTTCAACATGTTTTACAATATAGAAAGCTTTTCAAGCTTTTCAAGTCAAACAATACTTACACATATTGCTCTACATCCTCTGTTTGTGCTTGCTACAAGACATCCTTCTGTTGTTGCCATTGGCACCTGGAACTCTTTATTATCCAAAAACAGTGGTCCTGCTACGCCTACAGGAATAGGCATATATCCAATCACGTTTTCACAGCAAGCTCCCATAACCTTACAAAAAAACCACAAAACAATCACTAAGGTTACACTCCAGTGGTACAGTACAACGTTCTATATACTACATCTATGACTACACCAAGGTGTCATAGTAAAACACCCACAAATTTACCCATAAAGCAATTAATTGTCACCTCAAAAAGTTAACAGCTACAGCTATCAACAGCTAACACTATTCAAGTCTAGGAAGATGTATTGAATCCTATACAGTATTAAATGTTATTTAAATAACCCTAAAATTCTAAAATTGATTTTAAATAATTTTCAGTTTTAACTTGAGCTCAAGGCAGTATTATCATTCAGTAGAACTGTGACTCAGTATTAGGACTCTGCATTTCTGAGATAAGGCAGCTGCATACTTCGATAGGAAATATTTTTTGGATAACTTACAAAACTCACCCACTGCCCTAGGTTAAAAAACATCATGAGCAATTAAAGGTGCTGCCTTATGCTTGCCTTTTATTTTTTATTTTATTTTCTGCATCCGTTTTGACCAAGGTCATTGTTAATTCACATACATGACTGAAGATGTATTTCATAGAATCATAGACTTGTTTGGATTGGAAGGGACCATGAAGACCATCTAATTCCAACCCCCCTGCTCAAGACAGCGACACCTTCCACTTGACCAGGTTACTCAGAGCCCCATCCAGCCTGGCCTTGAACACTGCCAGGGTTAGAGCATCCACAACTTCTCTGGGCAACCTGTCCAGTGTCTCACCACACTCACAGTAAAGAATTTCTTCCTAACATCTAGATCTGCCCTTCTTCAGCTTTATGCTGTTTCCCCTTGACTTTTCACTACATGTCCTTGTGCTAAGTCCCTCTCCCACTCTCTTGTAAACCCCCTTCAGGTACTGGAAAGTGCTATAAGGTCTTCCCAAAGCTTCCTCTTCCAGCATGAAAAACCCCAACTCTCTTAGCCTGTCCTCACAGGAGAGGTATTCCAACTCCCTGGTCAACTTAGTGGCCTCTGGACTCGTTCCAACAAGTCCATGTTTTTCTTGTTAATGTGTTTGGACAATAGTTTTACAGCGAGTTTTCCTTGTCTACGTTGTACTTACCAAAGAATAATTATAATTCCTGTAAGGAAGATATTGCAAAGAGGAAGGTTCAGGAAGTTTTTTAGATAACATCTGTCTGCGAATGGATACACCTCGCTCCTGGGTTTCCATTAGGGTTTCCAGTTTGTACGCAGGAATATGCTTAGCATTAACTAAGCTGATAACCTCAGCATCAGTAAGAAACTTTGCTCCTTCCTGGAAACATAAAGGGTGGAGAGAAAAAATACAGATTCTCCTGGTAAAAATCCTTTTAAATGATTCCAAAATAAAAATGGTAACAACTTTACTTTGCTAAAGGAGTCAGCTGCCAACACCAGGTTTTACAGCAGGGCCAGGACATGATCAAAAACTTTCATGATCAGACACCCACCTGCATGTGTACATGATGAAGCTCCAAAGACTTGGTATGTTATGAATGATGAAACTGCTCCCTCCTCCCACCCTTCTCGACTGACTTGAGAACTAACTCATTAAAGGGTTTTGTTTTAGTCATGACCTCCACACACCCCCAAGTTATTAAAGCTATGTAATTTTCTGAAGAATGATATTACAACCAATGGGAGAATCTAAAAGCTGGGAAAAGAACTCTTAACAATTCTTAAGTCAGATGTTGCAGTAGAGGTTAAATAAAAAAGTTATTTTTCCATACCTGCGCATTTCCAAGTATACGAACACATTCCTCAATAGAACGTGGTTCTTTAGGTAACTCAATTTCTTCCTCTTTTCCACTGAGATATGAAGAAGTTTCCACAGGGCTCGAATTGCCAACCACAAATGTAGCCTTGGTTGATGACTCTGCTAATACAGGTTTTATGACAACAGCTGCACAAAGATAACCAAAATTAATTCCAGTTTACAAAATCCTGAAGTTTTGATACCAAATATAACATGCTACCACAGATTGCACTATTTGTTCCAAATACTCATGAATGGGTCCAGTCTTTAGATTTATAAAAATTACCCACCACTTCCATCTTTGGGAACGAAAGTTTCTTCTGCTGTGTTAGATTTCTGATTGTTTTTCAGAAGTCCAGTCTGCTTCCTGCAACAATTTTCAGGGACCTTTTTCTGTACCATCACAGGAGATGTTATGGGATTCTTTAGTGAGAGGGTAGATTCAGTCTCTGCTTGCTCAAAGAAAATGTATTTGACAGCAAGCAGAAGGGCTAATCCAAGCGTGATTACTTGCTCAATATCCATACTGGCCATTCTAAAACAGACAGATCACAAAGTAAATACACAGTATATACAATTTGTTGCTTATAACAACATTCTTACATTCTTTGCTTCAGAAAGGGTAATAATTCCAACATCATTTATAGTTACAGAAATTACAGTCAAAAGGTATTTTCTACCAGGACATCAAAGTATGCTAGGCTAGGGGCAAAAAATAATTCGTCATACTATTACCAACATAAAAATCTTCAGGTGTCATTAAAGAGTTATCTAAATCTGGCTAGAAATTTTCCCAGTTGAAAAATGACTGTAAGATTCACTAACAGCTACATCAAATTGATTTAACACCTGTCCCCCAATGACAAGACAAAGTTTCATTTACTATGATGAAAGATGAACTGCTAAGAGGTGAAAAAAACCCTACCTAAACCAGAAGGTTCTGAGTTCTTAGAAATAACATGAAACCACAGGTGACACTAACTTGAATTACGCTGAAGGAAAAGCCATAGTATAAAATGGGTTTTGCACTTTTTGCACTTAGGTGTGAATGGTCAGAAGCTCTGAATAAGTAATTACTCTAGTGCAGTCTGAAAGTTTATCTTCCAGTATGCTGTGAAAGATGCAAGTGGGAAAAGACAGTGTTTTGATGCATACAGGACAGCTAGCTCTTGGCCATGTTCTTGACTACTTCAAGGGTTGGGACAAATGGCATAATATTGACATTTCTTCCAAAATGTCACCTCTGGTTCCAAGAAATCCTACAGTGGTCAGACCTGCAAGTCTACAAGTATTGTGCTCTAGGACAACAAGCTTCTAGCCTGGCAGCAGTAGGAATACAGCATGATCACACTTCTGTGAAGTCACTCACCGAGAAAGGTAGAACTGCCACAGTGAAACATTAGGTTCAATTCGCTTTGGTGCATTCTCATCCAATCCCACTGAGTTTTCAACAGTACTGTTTTGAGCAGCTGGTTCTGCTATCCACCGACTGTGGGCGTGAACAAGAACCAAACCCAGCGACTGTACCAAAAACACAAAACAAGTATTAATTTCTCAAATGTAATTTGGTATCTAACTTACTAAGAGTAAATATTATCCTCTTTTTGTTTGGGGTTTTTTTGGTGTTTTTTTTCACCATGCTTCCCATGCCTCTAAATACTAAAAGCTGATTTTCCACACCTCTTATTAACACCCTTTTTGGCCTACTGTCACGCTGTTGTATAGTAGCTTTGGATGTGTCCCACCCACATTTTTTCTCTTGCTCAAGAAATAATCACAGGAAGCTGAGGGTACTGCAGGGGTAAGAAGGACGGAATTAGTACACATGAAAGAGTCCCGAGTGCTTGGCACAGAAATGGCATAGGCAGGAAAACGACAGGTGTAGATACAGGGGAAATAATTAAAAACTACCACCATAAGTCAGACTAATGGGCAGCAGAATACAAGTCTATAGGAAACAAAAGCTTTATTCTTTGCACCAGGACACCTCACTGATTGCATAACCACAGGTGAAAAAGAGCCACAAACCATAATCATTTTGACCCTCTGTGTTACAGGGTTTGGTTTATTCTCTTCTTCTTCCAGAACACGAGCAAAATGACTAAGCTGCCATATAGGGCGCCCTTCACGACTCTCTCTTGAAAGCTGCAAAGAAACCCCAAAATTTAAATATAGGTCATATATAGTACATACTAGAAGAACCAACAAATAAGATTCCACATTGCATTTTTATTGGATCATTGAGAAATTACCAAGAGTCTACAGTCTACTGTTCAGCTTATGTTAGACTTTCCGTTGTGAAAATCCCTGGACAGACAGCAAATTACAGTATAATCTGTTTACTCTGCTTTAGATCAGAACTATTACTAAGTGTGATTCATTTACAGTGATATTTACAGGTTACTGTCACCAGTTCACTTTGAAAGGAAAACAAACACACTGGCATGTAACTCCAGGATGAAAAGTATAGCCTATAGAAGCACAGGGCTGAATACTGAACTTGAGGTTGTCTTGAAGTTGGTCTTACCTCCAATACCAAGGACACACAAGCTGGAAAGAAGGTCATGAAGACAAAGTAGTTGGCAAGAACAGACATACAGCCAAAGCAGCACATAATCTCAAGCTGTCGTACACCTAAATAAAGAGACAATTTTTACATTTGAATATGCAATTAACTATACTTTAAGAAGTGCTGCAGAACTAAGAAAGAAATCATTAAACTGGCATTGCCAATTACAGAAGAAACTATCTAGATTAATTAAAAATAAGCACCTTAAGCCCTAGTAATTATGCACCGGCTTATTCTAAGCACAATATGAGTTTATATATTGACAGAGAAGTATTTTAAGGTGTAATTCTAAATGAATACAAATAAAGTTCACCAAGATTTTAAAACTTCACAATGAAAGCTTGAAACTTCTTACTTATCCAAGCAAAGAAAAATTAGCCAACATTATGTATTTAACTCCCTTCTGAAAGATGGGATGTTCAGGCAAGAAACAGTATACACCCTGCTTACTCCTTCACAAGTATCCAGAAAAAGCCATGTTAGCCGTGTTGCACATGCAGTACACAACTGCCTTAGTAAGGATGAAAGAGCTAACAGTATGAACTGTTTTAAAAAAACTATATGCAACACCAAAATGAGTTTTTGTCCCTAGGATATAAAGCAGAAAACAGCTTATTAATACACAGTACCCTGAAAGAACCAAAATTATTTGAAGAGCAAGTGCTCTGGAAGATGCTGTTAAGGTATGCAATATAGCTGGAAAAAAACCCAAAACAAATTTTATGAAAGCAGATGCACAGAAGTTCATTCCTACTACACAATGCTCAAGGAAATCCATTACCTGTATTTCAAACTTTGGTTCAACATGTATGTTTTATTCATATTTGCAAGAAACAGTAAAATAAGCTAATTATGAGATAAATAAATAGATTAAGTCACTGCACTCTCATGGGTAACACCTATTACTTGAAATTCTCCATATCCCAATGTCTCTCAAAAAGCCTTTTTTAACTGGAAATATTTAGACCCTTAGACTGTGTGGCTCACCTGACATGGTACCAACACCGATTACAAGACACTCCACAAGTGCATCCAGTGTAAACGTAGGGCCTAATATTGCCATCCCACGTGAAATATTTTCTCTTACTTCATCCTAAAAAGAAAAATTTCCATCCATTAATATGAAGACAAAAACCAAATTAAGTTAGACATAACATGACTAGTAAACTGAGTAGTATTATGGTGGTAAGGCCTTGTAAAACATATATTGAAAATGAACTACTATGAGAAAGCATATAGAGAATGTATTCTATTTTCTCTAAATTATTATATTTTGACAACCTATTGACACAAAATTATTTCATTTTGATTGATTTCTCTACCTTTGCCTCGTCAGTATTCTAAGCTTCTACAACACTGATGGGCAGAGACACTAATTACCGTAAATTCAAAAGAACAACACTTCTAAATTTGAAGACATGAAACAGAAGACACTTGTGTCATGGCATTTCAAAATTTCTTACTACCACATATTTGTACCCTCACTACTATTACTTTAGTATTTTATATTTAACTCTGTGAACTCAGCTGATAGAAGAGAGGTCACAAAAGGCACTAAAACTTTCTGCTGGGGGAAAAGGGATTTCCTCCAGAAGGCAGGCATGATAAACCCTAGAGAGTTTGCTACTGTTTTCCTGGTGATGGTGTTTTTGGGGCAATAGACAGAAAAAAAAATGTAGAGGAAACCTATTTGTAAAATATTTTCTTGACAATTAGTAAAAAATTCTGTACTTGCAGTTATCATAAAATAATACAGAACACATTATATTGCATATATAGAAACTGTACAATGTAATATACACTAAGTTAAAATATAATAGGTAATATTTTGTCACAATTAGTATTTGCAAATACCATGTACAGCATTTTGTAAGTATAAATCAATCCCACTTAACATACTTTTATTTCAGAACTCAGAGTAATAGGAAACAAACATTACTGGGTATGACAAGCAAGATGTCCTGTCCATGTCTCCCACTGTACTGCGTTAAATGTATTAGAGCATGGATGTTCCTGTCTGCACATATGCTACCTTCATTCTGCTAACATCTGGCCTAGAAATATGCTTTTTTCAGTAGCATTAGATGTGTCTTTATATACTGTTCCTGAGTCATAGAAATTAATTTTTTTTCCTGTCAATAACCATTTTAAGGCACACTTTGGCTTGGAACTCTAGCCTCCTTAGAAGAGCTGTAAGCATTGCTGGTTTAAAGTTCCAATTTTATAAAGTCATGCTCATACATACAATTAACAGTGCACATGGCTGTGCACACTAATTTTACCACGTCACTGTTCACTTGAACACTGATCTGCCTTGAAGACAAGAGAACACTGAATCTGGAGAGAATCCGATTCTTTTGTTATTTATGTATCCCCAAGACAGTATCTGCCTCTACATCTCTGCACTTGGATTATTCCTACAATTATAAAATGGCTTGTCTTGAAAGGGACCTTAGAGATCGCCTAGGTTCTAATCCCCTGCCACGGGATAATGTTTAGTTTTGAATATTAAATTAAAAATCTCCATTGCAAGACAAACAAACAAAAATCCCAAAGTAAAACAACAACCAACCAAAAAATCCTCAAAAATAACTCCCCTGACCTGTGAGTTGGAACTGAGCGCAAATTTGGCTAATGCACTTGCTCTTGACAAATCAATCAGAAGCAGGAAGAATGGTAAAGCTTCGCTGAAAAAAAGAAGCATATGTTAAAATTCAAGGTTTGCAGTACCTGGAAAAAAACCACAAGCACGAAATTCAGAGCAACAATTCATTACTTACTTTAAACCTGTCAGTTCTTTATCCAAGAAGTGAATTACCACTGTACTGAAAACAAAACTTGAGAAGATTGTGAAGAGGCCAGCAATACCTTAAAAAACAAGAAAATGGGAAATTTTTCATTTATATATATTGGAAGAGGAAAAGATAAAGAACCAACCCCTCCCCACTTTTAGATCAATCATGACAAACAAATGAGAATTCCTGTCTCAGTGCATTAACAGCAGTTAAGCTACAAACTGAAGTAGATACTGTTTTTATGGATATTAAAATCTAAAATTTGTAATGCATTCAAAGTAAGACTCAGGAAAAAAAAAGCCATAAATCCTCTCAATTTATTTTAAGCAAAATTAAAACAGGCTTAAATAGCTCTATAATTTTATGTATTTCACACAATAAACAGTTATTTCAAGAATGGCATTTTCAGTGTTTATATACTCCTACACAACCTTTCATAAAAAAAAAAACGTACTTTGATACATACAAAGCATTTTTTCAGCTATCCAGAATATACTTGAAATAACCCTGTTCTGAACATAAGGATTAAAAAGTTACTATTTTTTACCAATTTAGGTAAACCACCCCGACCCCCCCCAACAATTAAAACACCTACAGCAAATACAAAAATCAGATACAATACCTAAAATGTATTTTGAACCAAGCTGCCTTAGGTTCTGAAACTGGAAATATATATAAAGAATAGCTATGCAGCGTGTGATTGTCAGGATAATGATGTCACTGCTCAGAACATCCTGTATGAAATACAAAGCAATTTAGTTAGCTTTTACACTAAGGAATAACTTGTTAAGTTTCAGTAATAAAAAAAATCCATTGTGATGCTGCACTAAAAGTGAAGTTTCAGAATAAAATACATATCACTGCTAGTCTTGCCTTAAAAAATAAAATACTAAAATGCTTGCTCATTAGTGCATCACTGTTTGCATACAGCTTTAATATCCACAATGAGAAAAGAAGGCAATGAAGAAGCTTCTGCATGGCTACTTTACTCCTAATACATCAGCCTGATCATATTCTGTAGAAAATCCTGGATCTACTGATTAACACCAAGTACCATAAAATTAATTTAAATCCTTACTTCTTCAAGTTTGGGGCACTCGTAATTCCAGCCACAGATTTTATCATTCCCAGTGAACATCTTCATAGACATCATACAGATGGTGAGAGTCACTGTTCCCACAATGACTTCCCATGGATGAGAGGCTACAAAAAGGCCATGCATTCGGAAGAGTCTGGACAGCATTTTCAAGGCTGTTTTTCTATACTTAGCAAACCTACAAAAAAGGAATATTTTATATAAGTACAAGATTCGGTGAAAAAAGACAGAGCTCTACACTTTCCTGCAAGACATCCTTCAGGAAATAAAAAGCAAAACCACTTAAGTCAGAGATGAGTAAGGAAACTAATCTTCAACTTTCCTTTAACCTTCCACGTAAAACACATCTATTTCTAATATTCCAAAATATAATACGAACTTCTCCCGTCTTCTCAAACTTTTTTTTGTAATACACATCTCCCTGGTTTCTTCAAGGTCTTTGCCAAGGATTAGGTCATTCATTACAGTATGGTCCTAATAATGCCAAGGCTGAGGGTTCAATCCCAATATAGGCCATTCACTTAACAGCTAAACTCAACGATGCTTGCAGGTGCCTTCAAATTGGAAGATTCTGTGATTCTAACAGTAAGGCCTCCCTACTCTCACCAGATCTCTCAGAATCTTCCTATCATACAATTTTGATACTGCTTTGACTCAAAATTCTTGTTTTTACTATCTATGTAAGGACTCACCAAATTCTGTTAGTTCTCTGTACTCATTCTTCGTATCAAAAATACTGATAAGCTACAAAAATGATCAATTATCCATTACTGGTAATGCTCAACAGCAGGAATTGCAATGTTATATTTCTGACTGTGTCTTCTCTATTTTCTGTTTAATATTATTCTGTGATACAAATTAATTACATTCAAAAATATTCCCTCTATGCCTAAAGCATGCAAGTCCTCACATAACAGTATTGTGGCAGTTCTCTTCTACCCATTACTATTCCCTGGTTACTGGTGCATTTCGTCATCCTTTTTTCTTCCAACAGGTAACAAAAATTTACCAGAAATTTTCACAGCTGTCTTTCACATAACTAACAACATGAATGTTGAACACATCCTTCAGACCACATCCTGGTCTATCTGCTCTGCACAAGTTTACCAAAGATGTTTACTTATGTTTTATAGCACAGAAGCAAAATGCCTTAACATTCTCTCTTACATACATGAGTAACTGCACTTTCCTTTCCTCACTGCACAGAAACAATAGCTTACAAAACTGTATTGTAAAGTCCAAAAAATGCTTAATAGCCTGGCTAACAGGGAAAATCTGTAATTCAGTATTTATATGTACCAACCTAGCACTGCAAGGTTTCCATGGAGGGCTCTACACACCGCCACTTCAAAGTGTATTAAAAAAAATCCCTTTGTGTTGTCCTAAATGCAACAATCCATCCATAGCGCTTCTGGTATTATTTCTTTTGCTCAGACATTAAAAATGAAGCTGACATTCAATGGAGAAAATAATAGGGCAAATCTATCTGCCTAAGTGTTCCTGAAGATACCAGAATCATCTTGGTTTCCTACCAGTACCAATCTGAATCACATGAGCACCAACAGCACTTATCTTTTTCTTCATCCTTCCACCGTGAAGGTGTGGCAGGATGTTTGTGGCTCATGGAGTCAAATGGGGAAAATAATTGAGAAGACTGCCTTCCTTATGAACAAATTATTTCATTTCCTGACCAAATGCTTTTTAAAAATAAAATTAAAAACCAAACCCCTCCTTTTAAAGCTGATATTATCTCTTAGTTTTCCCTGTATCATATAATCTACATTCTATTTTGTAAATTTATGTTGTTGCAAAGCTGTTCCAAACTGGTATTATCATTTCTCCTCAGCACAATGGAAGCTATCTTTCAATTAGGAAAACTAAAATAAAACCCAGCCAGAAGTATACCTGAGCTGAAGATTTTGAAACAATGCAAAAAACAGAAAAGGCATCACAACATCCTCTCAAAATACAAATAAATTTGAATACCACTCTATTTCAGGAAAATCAGAACTAGCAGTTACTAAATGATTTTGTAGAGTTCTACCAGTCCTGTACCTAGTAATACTGCTAATACAACTAATTTGGCAAGTTAGAATGATTATCTGACAATCAAAAAAACAATTAGGAGGGCTAGAAAGATTTAAAAATCTTTTCTTCAGAAATTGTTTTTCCCATTTACATTAAAATGTAAATGCATTAATCCATTCATTAAAATAATGATCCATAATATCTTACTTTTATTATTAACCGCTGCTATCCTGAAACACAGGATGCCTCATCATTCATCTTGGGATTAACTGAGTGATACTAGCTCCTAACCTAAAAGGATTCTGTAAAGTTTCCATGTGTATTATAAAATATAAAGCTAAAATTTAACATTCATGTAATTCTGTTGAGGTTCAAAATGGTGGTTCAAAAGGGATGCTTTATAAATCCTGCTCGCCTTTGTTTTCAATCAAAAATTTCTACGAGACTAGAAAAAAAAGCAATCCATTTTGGAAGTCAAAACAAAATGCAAAATACAAACAAACACCAAATATGACCCCAAATATCAAAAAATTAACCACAGTGTAAAAAGCAAACTAGAGCAGGCGTATGTAAGGGTTTAGAGCAATTACTAACCACGTAACTGTACGACTAGCCTCTTAAATGCCTAAGGTTTGTCACACAGCTCTCACTAACCTCAGAGCCATCCTCTGCAACACCATCTATTAGATCAGCACAAATTTCTCATCTCTTGCTATCTGACTCAGCAATGCCTACAGGAATCAAGCGGCAAAAACAGCCGAGCAAAAACCTGCGCAGAAATCACCTGGAACGCACACGACAGCACAGAGACCCCGACACATTGGCAGGGAGGCATTCTGTCAAGGAGGGGGAAGCCACCCCCTCGCAGGCCCATGGCTGCAGCCCCCGTGCGAAACGCGGGGCCTCAGCCCTGCCGCGGCGCGGCCGGGGCCGCCCCACAGCTCGCGGGCAGCACGACGGCGTCAAGAACGTCCCGGGACAGCGACGCGGGCATCTCCCGCACGCCACCCAGGGCGGCGGTGAGGCGAGGCGGCCGCCGCTCCCTACGCGCGGCAATGGCGACGGCGCCTTTCCCGTCCCGCACCGCCGCCACCCGCCCGTTCTCCGAACAGGCACTCGGGGCCCGGAGCTCGGGCCT
>VWZT01013679.1:0-48556 GCA_013397055.1 Pachycephala philippinensis
GCTGCTGGGCGGGGAGGGGCGGGGCCTCGGCCTTAAAGGCGCAGCGCCGCCCTCATGGGCGCCGTGGGGCGTTGAGTTGAGTTTGTGAAGGAGTGGGGTGAAAAACATGGAACATCCCGTGCGTGATTGGAATTCTGGGAGTTTCAGGTTTAATGACAAGTCAGGAATATTTACCTTCCTTTCTCCCATGTTTTCACCCAGCACTGCGCACCCCTAATCCTTGGGATGGGAATGGGGGGTTCCCGACAGAGGCTGCAACTTAAGTGCAGGAAACTAAATGCAGCAGGGTGGTGATTGTTCAGCTTTATCACCGGACTGTCGCAATCTTAAATTGGAAGATAAAATTCAGTGAAGCAAGTTTACTGGAAGTTAGGGATTGGCCAGCTGAAATCTTCAAATTAAATACCTCTCCAACTTTTCCACACTTTCATGTGTGAAAAGCGGTTTCAGGGGTACCTGAGTGTCAAAATCACAGAGCAACCAACAATGACCCGTGACTGAACTGGAGGATGCCTCTCAGCGTGGTCTGGTCCCTCACTTGGAGAACCACCAAGCTTCTTGATGTGGTACAAAGCCAGGAAAATAAAAGGTGCAAGTGGGTGAAATGTCTATAATGAAAACTCTGGTTAACTGGGGTGGAGTTGTGCAGAAAATAGAGGAATGATGGCATCACTAAAGAGCAGGGCAGAGGACCATAGCTGGAGTGTTATAACATCATTATAAATAGTCAGTGCACTTTACCTGCAGTGATGTTCTCACCCCTGCTTACTGTATCTCAAAAGGACATGAGTCATGACAGAGACTGTAACAATGCTCCGTGAAGGATTGTCTCGCACTGTGAAGCTGAAAAAGTCAGGATCACCTTTCAAAACAAAGAAAAGTGTGGGGTATACAATAACAAGTGATATAAAGAAGGCGTCATTGGCCTTTCCTTATTCTCTCATATAGTCAGAGAACTGGAGGACATGATATAACTGCAAAGCAATGTATGTGAAGTAGTTAGGAAAAAATGTTTGTGCCGTGTACAATTAATCTGTGAACTTCATGATAAGAAGCTTGATGATACAAGTATGTTAAGAAGAACCAAATTCTTAGCCAGTTACTGCCAGTCAGCCACTATCTTGCCCTAGTTTCCAATCCTGACATTTACAGCTTTTTGCTTTTCATTCCCAGGGATCCAGTTCAGCTTTGGCTATGCACATAAATCTTCGAAGTAACATAATTCTTCTCCCTGTTGTTTGACAGGGTTAGCACTCCAGAGGTAGTTTAGTGAAAGAATAGAGTCAAAAACAAAAAACATTCCCATGCATGGGAGTTTCATGTTTAATGACAAATCAGGAATATTCACCTTCCTTTCTCCCATGTTTTCTAACAGCTCTTTAGGGGTCTGAGACAAATGCTGCAAGTGAATGAGAAAGCATGGATGTCTTCCTGTTCTACATTGCCAATTTTAGCAACAATGGTGCATGGCTCATTCTTAAATCATTTGCTTAGGAGACTTGTTGATAGATCTGTTTACAGAACAGGGGAGGACGGATGGTATGTCCAAGGGCATACCACAAACTGATGGCAAAGCTCACAGCTCTGCCCATATTTCCAGGTCACAAGCTGGAGTCCTACTCACTGTATCTTCCTTCAAACAGATGAACATTTAGGAGATGGAAGCATTTCTCCTCATTTCTGTCTGTAGGTTTCACTGGTCACTACCAATTGGTCACTAAAGTCTCTACTGATTTACAAACTCTGCGTGTTACAGATTGTTTTCAGTAGGTACTACTATGCTTTTCTAAGTTTTCAAAGGTATTTATAGGCCTTGATAAATATACAGTAAGGGAAACCATAAAGAAATAATTCTGCTTGTCCATAAAATATTTCTGTCTTCACCAGGAACAGGGACAAGTGAAGAACAAGTATTACAAGTGAGCTATATTTTTTGGTTTAGTTTTGAAGGCCTCATTATTTTCAGTAGCTTTCAATTTCCTTAAGACTCATAATGAATTAATTAAATTCACATTTTATTAACAAATGCATAAGAACATCTGCAGTATTGGTAAAGGCAGCAAATCAAGTCTATTAAATTACTTCCATTGGATTTAATGTTAGATGAAAGTTTACACTGAACAAAGAAGGTGCCAGTGCAGTATAACAGAATACAACAGAATTCAATACATTTACAGTGAGACCGATCCTAAGTGCAGTCTGAACTCAATTGCATAATTACAAAATCAAGTTAGTTCTGTGTGCCTACCCATGAACAACTAAGCTTAGAATCTTATGCAGAAATATTTGATTTTCCTGACCTGATGTCTTAGTCATCATTGACTTAGTGTTACATTCACTTTTGCATTTGGATTTCCTTTCTCTTTAAAGAAAAGCAGGTAAGAATGGAGGAGAAAAAATCAAAAGAGAACAAAGTAAAGGGTGTCCCTGAGAGTATTTCTAAAGGTAAAGTTCTTAAAATGGCTCAATGTGGTGCTTAACATTAAAGGCTGGATGGCCTTCAGCCATCTAACGATGACTCTGCTTAAAACCACAAGCTATTGCAGAAACCTTAACGACCCAACAACTCAGAACATGCCTAACAGTGCCCCGGCATTAGGCTGATGGACAAATCGTCTCCTGATGGAGAAAGAACCTTGTTGGCACAGATAACTGGTCCAGCTTCATTTTTGGGGGAGTAATGAATTCTGCTATCTTGGCTTCTGACTGGTAACATGCATCTTAGCAGCTCAGCAAGATCCCAGGTTTTCCAGTGGTTTGCACAGACCACAACAGCAGGGGCTCACGCGTGTGCGTGTACACACAAGCAAGAGCGTGCAGGGACTTCCCAGGGCTCTGGGGAAGCTCCTTCCAGAGGCAGCTGGCCAAACAGGGATGATTGCCAGCCCTGGGCTCAGCAGAGCCTGTACACGGGCTGCTGTGGCCAGGCTCCCGCAAGACACTGATCTGGGCTCAAGGGAAGCCACCCCTGCAGGGCCTCTGCCCCAGCACATCTGGTGAGCACTTGCATGTAGATGGATTCTGCTGGGCCATAATTGCCTGTATCAGGGCTGGAGGAGCCCTTCCACCAGACCAAGCACTGTCCATCACTTGATCAGCTCAGCTTCCCTGTCTGGCCTCGAGCCAGAGCCTGCAATTCCCTCACAGGCTGCAGGGCAGAGATGGGGAGGAGGGTGTGCCAGACAAGGCTGGGCAGGGAAAGGAATAGGACGATGGAGAAGTACTGGAGTTCAGGCATGTGTTTGGGTACGCAGGAGGAGGAGCAGGCTGTAGACACTGAAGATTAGGCCCCTAATGGAAAGCAGAGGGTTGTGAATGGTCCAGCTCTGAGCAGGCAGCTGCTGCAACCCCCCCACGGCGGTGCCACAGTCCTGCTGTGTCAGGAGAGCTTTAAAGGGAGCAGTTGACTTCGGGGTTGCATTGTAAAACTAGGAGGAGATGGTGTGTTATTTAATCAAGTCCTGACAAGCAAGAGACAACTGGAAAAAGTGCCTAACAAGATTCCTTGCCTTCAGTGAGGCCAGTTGCTTTCACTTTTTCAACTGAATCCTGCTCTTTACATGGTTTCTTAGTTTCCATGACCTGCACATCAGTGGTTGGTTTCTGTCCTACAATCCCTACAGTATAAGTGTCTCTTGAGAAAGGAGTTGGGCAAGGACATAAACATCTTAGAGAGGTGGTTCAAAATGTTAGAGACACTCATTTTCCTGTCTTACTAAGGATTTTCTGTTTTGAAATGGGTCAGCAGTTTCAGTTTGGTAAACACCTACATATTTCTATTAAT
The DNA here is from genome assembly GCA_013397055.1 of Pachycephala philippinensis. NCBI lineage: Eukaryota > Metazoa > Chordata > Aves > Passeriformes > Pachycephala > Pachycephala philippinensis. The sequence goes on from VWZT01013679.1 coordinate 3,785, forward strand.
CTAAGCTTTGTTGGGCAAGGAATTTACCTTCCTGTTTGCCCTTCACAAGAAAAGAGCAGATGACCATTTTGCCTGGTCATCTGCTCAAAGAGTAACATAAAGGAAAAACAGAGCAAAGGAAACTGAATTCCTTTTTAAAAGTATGTCCTTTAGGCAAATATCAAGCATGAGAATTTCCAATAAAGAAATTGTTTGGAGAAGTGTAAGCGCTCATAAAAAAGTGTGTGGACTAGTATCAGAGTCCAGGGTTAATAATTAGTGTCTTCTATCAAAGAATACATTAATCATTAACTTGAGGCTATGACTTCCAAGTTGTGACCCACATGGATAGAAAAGCATTTACCGTAGTAAATAACACAGTTTACAAACTCATCAGTTCAAAAGCGCGAGGATAAAGCTACCTTGTGGTTTATGAGAAGAGGTGAAGGTACCAACTCGTTTCTGAGGCTTTGTAGTATTTCACCGCTTCCCTTAGGTGGAGCCAAACTCACATCGTCCGGCTGCCTGTGACTCACCAGTAGTGCATGCAACTTCCCCAAAATCAGAGAACTATGCAGCAGGAGAGTTTGTCATGGGTCCCTAAGCCCCATTTCCTGCCCGTTCCCCTAGAATGACTTCTTTATACTGGCTCATTGCCTCCCAGGTCTGTTCCCACAGTGCCACAGCGACAGACAGTGACACACAGACGCACTAATCTGACACTGACCTTCCCTTTCAGCTTGAGGGGAAATGTTTTCTCAGATGTTACAAATATTACCTTTCTAACCACACATTATATCACAGCTTGTGTTATTGGTCTATTCATCTGCATATTGAATGGATAAGGCATTAGGAAGCATCTTTTGGAGGCTTCTTCTTTCCATGTCACACTGTGATCTTGGGCAAAATTCTGGTCTACCAGGTCTTGTGACTCTGGCCTCTCACTGCAAAATGTTTGGGATCTATATGGTTGCAATGCAATGATTTTTAATGGAAAGCAGGAACTTCAGAGAACAGAGAGGGAGAGTCTACAGTCTCTGCCACCTGTGAAGTTATAGCTAAATTACAACAAGTTATAGCTAAATTACAACAATTTGATCAAAAAGCTGCGTAAGGAAGACAGACACAGCTATGAGCCTGTAAGAGTATTACAGGGTAAGGAGTGAGCATTTCCAGTCTTTGGGAATAAGAAACTATAGTTACTCTCCTGACAGCAACTGAAGGTTCTTTCCTCAATTCAAGAGCCAAGAAAGGCATCTTCACATCTGTTTTTAGAAGAGTGCAAAGCCACTCATGTCTCAGTAAGGGGCAAGAGTAAATATTTCCACACTGATTTTACTTACCTGGCAACAGATTTCATTACACTGGATTTAAAAGTGCTGTGGAAACATCTGAGGCAACTTAGACAGAGTAGCCTTTTCCTAGCCTTTTATTTTTAAGCAAGACCACAGAACAGATAATTTTCTCAAAAGATCATTACATTTAAAGGGTCTGTCTTATTATCCTGCCATTCAGTGTTCAGACTAAATCATGATGAATTGAAACATGGAGACTGTGTATTGGTAATATCCTAGTGATACAATCGTGCAACTAACTGGAGAAAAGATCTGTGTCTGGTTTTATATCCCAGTCGTTCTACACCTATCATGACATTTGCAGGAGTCATTTTATCCCTTCCACAGAGGCATATGGAGTGCAGCAAGAGGTTGGGACAACCAAACAGTTGAGAAAGCTGGGAAAGGTTTTCTGGTGCTTTTGGATGGAGCCTCCTTTTCCAGTGGCTTGCTGGAAAAAAGAGATGCTGGAGCCCACTCTGGTTTGGCACATCCTCATCAGGACTGTATTACTTCCCAGCTGCTGTTCTGACTCCACAGTCTGCTCTCGAAGGAGTTCTGTTCTCCATCTTTCATTGCCAGAGAAGGTGCAGCTGGAGGATTTGGAAAGAGGAGATTTGATCCCCACACAACCCTGGGGGCTCCCCAGAGCGGTGAGTAATCAGCATGGGGAGAGGAAGTGTGTGCCACTCTCATCTTTACTTCGTTTAGATGTTTCCCATGAAGCAACAAGAGGATCTTTGGATTTCTATTTGCAAAGCCCGGGTTCTGATTTCAGCTGCGATGTCACCCTGCAAGAGCTGACTCATCCAGCAGGGCTGCGGTTCCAAGGAACACATGCAGAGGCTGGGAAAGTTCAGAGCTATTTTCAGAGCTTGGGGGAGTTGCCCTGTGGGGTCCCACTCTCTGGACAGAGAGTGTGCTGTCCAAGAGGCTCAGTAAAGCTGGACACTGCCATGACCTCACAGGCTTCAAAGCAAACAGACTGCAAAGACAGAAAATAGTAGAGGGAAATAATCACCATCCACTGGGAAAGAGTTCCTTTGGCATTTTGATCTGACCAATCACCTTTGCATAGCTTAGCTGCATTAAATGGTGTCTGGAGCAGGATTTTGGTAGTGCCCAGAAAAGATGGACCACAGGGAAATTGTGCAACACGATGGCAGAGTACGCTGATATTCACCAAAATGAGTGCAGCCTCATCTTCTGCCTCAGTTTGCCTTTTTCTGTTTACCTCGACCCAGCTAATGCACCTGGTACTTCCAAAACTCTCCCTAGTCTGGGGAAGGCTTGTTAACATAACATTCAGCCTTCCAGCCTTAACAACAAGATTTACAATTGTGATAAGAAACATTTTAAAATGTGATTTGAAATATATATTAAAAACAGTGGAGGGAAAAGCTCTGGAGAGAAATTAGAGTATCCTGATTTATGCTTGAGAAAAGAGGGATCGAATAGAAGGAAAAAAAAAAAGAACGAATGCTTACTGCTGTCTGGGGAACACAGCAGCAGCCTCTCTCAGACAGGCCTGATGTTCCTACGAAATAACCAATCCAGGAATGAGCGTCCCAGATAAACAAAGAGGCACAAACATAGGAAGTAGGAATGAAATTCAAGTGGAGCTGTTTTCCACTTTCCCCTGCTGCAGCACAACGTTGAAACTGAGCAGATGAATTTGCTCCCAAAGAAAGATATCCTTGTGTGGCAGAGCTGCCCGTCAGACACCAAAAGCTCTTCCAGCTGCTGGACGCGTAGCAAGAGTGACGGGCTCCTGGCCAGGGCTCTCCTGATGGAGCCCACGCAAATCAGGGAAGTGCCCGGGGGCGGTTTGTCAGCACTGGGGACTGCTCAGCGTCTTGGATACCGACACTCCACAACTTCTTCTGTTCCCAGAGAGCCCTTTGTCAGGGTTAAATATCTGGTTAAAGGGGCTGATGATAAAGCATTCTCACAGAGCTGATTTCTCCAGAAACGTGCGTGATGCCAGTATGTAATGTCAGGAGGCAGCTTTGCCTGAAACATCGGGGGTATCTCATTTCAAAAAAGATACTGGAGAAAGGGTGTAGGTTGGAATCGAAGCACCGATATGATTAAAAGGAGGGAGATATTGCTATGCTGAAGCCCCCTGTGATTATTTAGTTTACAGGGACACATTCAGAAAAGGCAACATAATGGAAAAGCAGAAAATATTGAAGTCTGTCAAGGTGCTCTACTGTGCCCTGATTGCTCCTATACTGAATGAGGACTCAATGAACCCAAAAAGGGATGCATTTTGAAGTGGGTAACAGGAGACGTGTTTATTACAGAATAATGTTGGGTGTGTACAGGAAATTTATTTACTACAGAATTAAGTTATTTGTGAGACTTTTGCTGACCGTCATTGAGAGCAAGAGTCAGTTTAAGTCTTAAGTAGGATTAGAGAGGGGGGGAAAAAGAGGATAATCAGCGGTTGTTACTTTTATTCTCTCTTTCTTGCTTGAGGGATAAAATCCCACTAGCTTCAGGGCATAGAGCAACCTCACAAGCCCACGATTAGAAATTACTTCCGTAGGCAAATTATCCTGTTCTTCTCTTGAACTTTTCTGGGAATAATCTTCTGCTGGTTTCTGTCAGAGATAGGATAGTAGCCTGCAGGGGTAATTTTTTCAGTATGTTTTTTACTGCTGGGGTGTGTTAGTAAAGGTATGAGCTGGAATTTCAAAGACTGTTTTCAGGCCACATTCTTTGGCAGAAAACCACCATGTGATAGATGAAGATAGAGGTCAAGTGACTGACTCATTTTTTTGACCACTCGATTCTGTCCCAAACATAAGAAAAAAGATATTAAATCTGTATTTTGTGACTACGCTTTTTTTCACAGCAACCTAGTCTTCAGAGAACCTCCTAGGTTAATACTGTCCAACTCTGTATCTTGAGCATCATCTATTTCCTGGACATTGTCTGCATCTCTATTGCTGTTCCTGCTGTACTGAAGAAATCCAACCTTCTCTGCTGCCAGCATGTTCCAGACATGTTAATCTTTAAAATCTGTCAATGTGTGGGCAGTGGGGTCTGGCATGTTGAGGGACCCTATGTTTTCTCCCCCTGCTATGGATGTCAGCAGTTCTCCAGCACCCCTATTCTCACTGCTGCATACATAGACTGATGTTTAACCACTGATTACCAATTGAGAAAATTGGAGAACCTAATTAGGAGAACCTAAGATGTTGCAAGTCCCTTCTTGCTGACTTGATAATTTGCCTTCCATGGGCACATTACCCTGGTCTGTCTCCATGGCAGGCTTATCCTGGTGGTGCCAGAGTTTGTGACATTCACTCTTCCTACTCTGCTTGTGTCCTGTCATGACCTTCACTCCTCACATGGTGCTACCTACATGCAGATATTCTGAAAGATTAAGTCTCTTCTGCCCCAGCAAAGTGCCCGGCTGAGGGTGAAGTGAGCCACACGATTGTTGTAAGTCTGGTCTCCTCTATCTGCTGGGCACGGTGGCACTTGCTGCCGTGGGTACACACAGCCTCTGATCCTCATCTGCTCTTGCACCTGAAATGTGCACTTCATCCTGGGCTGTGCACTGAGCTGGCTCATCCCTCTCTATACTCAGTGGGTCGTGAGAGCTGCCACTGGGTCTCTCTGTCAGGTCAGCAGCCCAAGACTGGCAGGGACTGACCTCACATTTGCCAAGAGGCAGATAGCAAGCCAAAAAGTAGAAGTGGTTGATCTAAAGGGGATATAAAGGGACCTAAACAGGTGCCTGAAGTCCAGAAAGGACCTTCAAAAGTGATGTTTGATTTTACCTGGTGATTCCATGTTTTAAAATGTTTAAACAAATCCAATGTATAATTTGGTCAAATGACAAGAATATATATAGAAGAGAATGGTGATAATAACTTGTGAAGCTTTGGAGGATATAAATGTCAAGGAAGGAGGAGTGGTTACAGTGGTACTAGTGTGATAGCCAGGAGGACCCAAGTGAATTTGAGAAAAGGAAAATTTTGGCTCGGTACAAGGAACAAAAATATAAACTAAATAAAGCAACCTAAAATAAGTAACTGTACAAAGCCTAAGAAACCAAACAAACCCTTTCCTCCAAGTAGTTATTTTGGAAGAGGAAAAGTACCAGATACTACATTGAGTTCTTTGCGAGCTTCACTCTTGTTGTGGGTTTTTGTATGGAAGCCACTCGAAAAGTTATGGTGATGGTGGCTGCCTAAAATGGAAAGAGCCAACAATAATCGCTGTTTGATTTGAACAATCCCCAAAAGGGAGAGGATGAAATCCCTCAGAAGCAGTAAATTAAAACTGAGCAGAAACCTGGCACACAGAGTAAATGACGCATACAGTGAATGGCACAATCTTCTGTTGGGCACTGCACATAGAGGACAGACACATCATGATTTTCCGTGTCTAAAATAAAAAGCCTATAAAAAGTACTTCTTCCTGTTATGGAGACAAATACATTTGACAAGAGTGATTTGTCTTCTTATTACAGAATTGATGCTTTTTTTCTTTCTTTCTGTTTTTTTTTTTGTGTCCTCCTTTCCCTGGTGAGCTTTAAGTGCAGAGAAAAAAAAGGTGTCTGATTTGGGTAAGAGTCTGGCACAGATGAAGGGTCTGAAACTGGGACAATATCACTGCTTTTCACATTGACAGTGCTCTCTCTTCACTGGAGTGTCCCTGGGGTTTAGAGGATGCAATAAAGCATGTTCAGTCCAAGTGGAGGAAATGTTAAAACTTCGGACAAAAATAGACATAGTCTTTAAATTTAGGCACTGTGTTAGAAATTTGTAGCAGGAGCTAAACCAAATGTTTGAAGACGTGGAAATTTAAAGTCAGGCTAATGGTCAAAACCAGAGATCAAAGTTGATCTTCCCAGACAGACTTTTCTATTTTTCAATGAAGATTTTTTTTTTAAATGAAGGCTAGAAATATCTGCGTATTGACGGCTGTGCTTTGATAGATGAGTAGTAAAACAAGGCTGGTCACTAGATCAGTGGGACAGATGCTGCAAAGGAGAGCATCCTCTTCAGCTTTATGAAGCACTGGCTCCTGCGCCAGCAGGGAGGCAAAGAGCTGCTGCACCATGTTCACAGTCCATTAACCGCTGGCATTTTCCCTGCATACCAAACCCCAGATCAAATAACTCTGCTGTTAGATCACACTAAAGTGCTCCACTGCTTATTTCTCTCCATCACATCCCAGTTACCAGGCTGCAGGGGCACCGGCGAAAGTGGCATGTGGAAGCTTTAAGCTATATAAACTTTGGTTCTTGAAACAAACAAACGTGCAATGAATGAGCACTCGTTGTTCCCTTGTTCTGCGTTTATGCTTTGGTGAAGAAGGCACAGGGTTCCTGCTGGAAAGGGGGATGACAAGTTTAAAAGGACATGGGCACAGTGCCGGGCAGCAAGTCCCTGCATCACCCCACTGTGCCTGGCCCCAGCAGGGCCAGGCTGTGCAGAGGCACCACTCTTCTCCTTCCTGCTGCCCTGGTTCCTGGGAGGAAGGCATCCAGCTCAGCCATCCAGCTCAGTACTCGCCTCTCTGCTGGCTTCTGGCCCGGCATGGCTAATGATTGCTGGTAGGAAGGAGGCAGGAGACAGGAATGTGCTGCCATCATGGCACTGTCCATTCCCCTCCATGTGTTTGAGCTTTTGAACATTTTGTCTCAAGGGCAGTGCTCTCCGGATGTTTTCATTGCCGTGTATTTGCAGATGTGACTCTCTGCCAAGTGATGTGCCTTTTTTTATCTGGGAAAATCCTTGGTGTTTTATGAGACGGACATGCGAGGCCCAGGCACTACGAGCACGTACAAACGTCTGCAGTCTTTCCTCAGACAAAGCCTGCGGGCCGGATTTTTGCTATCCCCCCCGAGACAGCAGGAATCGGCGCTCCCGGGGCGCCCGGGGGCTGTTTGCGGGAGAGGCTCCCGGCTGGCCCCGGGCCAGAGCCCGCAGCCCGTCCCAGCCCCGGGCGGCGAGCGAGACGTGCCGGCAGCGCTCTGCTCTGTCCCTGCTCGGCACAGCAGCCCCGGGCTGACAGCACGGCGGCGATGCTGGACAGGCTCTGGACTGCTTCACTGCCGTGGGGTGGGGAATGAACTGCACTGACCCCTCAGATGGCAAAGTACACCGAGGCAGGTTAAATCTTCTCTCGTGTTTTGACATCTAATCCTGCCGTGCTGTCCCTCCCAAGCCCCATCCTTCTCTCCTTTCAAATCCTGTTTATTAACCTCTTCTCCCACGTATCTAACACTGATTTCTTCCCCATAGGTCCTGATTTTTGTTTTAACTCTTTTACTTGCTCTGCTAACGTACAACCAAATCCCACACTTGAACAGAAATACTGGAACCCCTGAACATAGCAGGGACAATGTCTTCCTAACATTATTATCATTACTAATATAACAGCATGTAATAGTTACAATAATATATAAAACAGGTAAAATAATGCCAGTTATATACTAGCATCCTACAGCTGGGAGGAACAATTCCCAGGAATGCTCTATTCCGTTCAAGGATAGCACATGCTTTGGGGACATAGCCTGCCTGTGCCAAAGGAAATGTAGGAACCGAGACAGCATCGTTCTTTGTTTTTATTTAATGGCTTATAATCTCAACAGGCATGGAGCAGAGGGTAATAGACTAACTTTATGTCTGAAGTCGGGGCATAGCTGTGTTAGAAAATTTTAATGAAAGAGGATGTGGTTTTCTTTTTATGCTAACAAAGCTTGTTTCCCTTAGATATGGGGAAATGACTGTCTTGTTTGAGCTGAAATTTTCCTGAGACAGTACAGGTCATGCACAGACACCCAACATAGATAATTTGTGCCCACACCACCTGTCAATGCTATCAACAACTTGAAATCAGACTTGGTAAGAGGAAGGGTCTGGTAAACTCAGCCATTAGCATTTTCCTCCCTGTGCCTCTCATAATCAGATGTAGCCTTGTTCCTCTTGCTGGGTCAGCAGTTTTTTGGCTAGGTGAGGCACTGGAGGAGCCATATATATGTGCCTTCAGAAAGCTGCAATATTTAGCTGTTGTTTTTGTTTTGTGGCAGACAAAGTAATGTGAAAGGACAAGGGATATCCAGCAGGATGACTTGTGGTGTGGAGGAAGAACACCGGCATCCTCTCTGAGCACCCACCTCCTTTATTGCTGCTAGTGATGTGTCCATAACACCAATGAATCAATGGTAGTATTTGTGCTTGTCACTGAAAATATGACCATGGAAGGAGATGGACACAGCATAGTTCAGAATCAGCACGAACAAATGTGACTGTGTGTTTTTTCTTGCTGTTCAGACATCCATATCCTAAGAAAATCCTGCACTGCCCAAAATAATGGAAGTGCTCTTATATCTGCCAGCTCAAGAGCTGTTTTATTAGTGATATCAAGAGGGAAAACACAGGTGTTAATGAGGTCAGACCATCTCAGTCCCTGCTTATTTGTGTTTTGGATTGCTGTGAGCAGAGCTCCATAACCCAGTGATGCAAACAGGGGGGTGTCCCTGGCAGCAGAGCCCCCCCCGTTGAGGAAGGGCATAGCACTGGGGGTCATCAGGGGGAAAAGACCCAGTGCTGTGGCTTTACTTCTACAGCCTGTGCAGTTTAACTCTGGACAGAAGTCTGAGGCCACCATCTCCTGATTCAGGTTCCTCACTAGCAATGCTTGTGCTCGTGGAGCCATTGCTTCCCCCTTACATCTCCAGCCATTCCTTCCTTCAGCTGCACCTCAGCACAACCACCTCCTCTGCAGCATCAGCACGATGGGTTATAGAGCCAAGTGTTGAACCCCAACAGAGAACTGATCCAGGCTAAAACCCCAATGTGCTAGGATGAGAAGACAGCTAGATCTCTGTTGCCACAAAAAGCCCTTCAGGAGAATGCAACCCCTGGGTTCAGATGGCAGCCATGAGCATGACCTCCATGGGCACAGATGTGTGAGCATGGAGAAACCTGCCTGTGTTTTTGCCCCACTTGGATCCACCAATTGTGTCTGCTCCTGTGTCCAGAGATAATCTTCACATGGAAAAAAAGAAGGTGGGTGCCTTTCTGACCCTACCTTTTTCATTACTCAAAGGATTTAAAAAAAAATGTGGTTCCTACCTTCAAATTTTTTCCTTTCTGTCAGAAATCCAGGTCTCAGCAAGCTGGCTTCCTTGAAAGCTTCTGGTGATAAAGCAGGAGCAGTTGTGTGAGCCACCAGCTGCAGAACATTCAGGGAGAATTTGAGAGAGGGGAAATGAGTTCATTGAGACCACCTGGAGCTCTGTATGCCACCAAAGAGGACCAACGACGCAGAAAGAAACAATGAAAGGTCAAGTTTTCAAGATAAATATGGAAACAGTGCACAGAATTTCTCTGGTAAATTCACTTTGCAAATATAAAAACTCCCAGAAGTGAGTGTTATCCACAGGGCTATGCCCTAATTAAACCTCTCCAGCAAATCACAGCCACAGGCCCCAGTTCTGCTTGCAGTTCAGCTTCCTCTTATATGGCTTCTGGGCTTCCCAGTTCTGCCATAGCTGAGAGCTACCCCACCCTTCAGAGCCTCCTGTGGCCCAAGCTCTGCTTACTCACTTGGTGAAATGAGGTTGTCCTTTTGAAGTTCACCACTCACTTCAACCACAGCCCTGAAAGAGCTGCTCACATGTGGCTGAACCCCAGGCAGATATTGTTGCTAAATAGTTGGTGATAGTCAGAGCTCAGTTTAAAAGCAGGAGGCATAGTAAAAGCATGAGTGCAAGCTTTCATGGTGAAAAGGAACGGTTAACTGAGCCTTGGGCACAACGTGTCTCTCTTACACTTAATTTAACATTCATTCTGACAGCACCTGGTGATGCAGACCTTTTATCTGCTGGCTGCAGCCTCTCCCACAGTGGTGACTCAGCCGGCCCTTTCCTACAAGCCTTGTTTGAGAGGGAACCCATCCAAGAGGTCCTAGTAAAGTTCAGTCCCCTTAGATCCAGCAATTTCTTACTTCTCTAGGAATGACTGCATCAAGCAAAGCCTAGGAAGAGCTGGTCCAGTTACTCCTTGTTTGGGAAGAGGAGAAGCACTACTTCAGGCCTAAGCTTGCTTCCTTGTGGACAGGAAAACACCTCCAGGCTATTCTTGCCTCTCCTCCCAGTCCTGTGTCCCCTGTCCTTGCTGTTTTGTTATATTAGCAATACTTGAAGAATTGCATTTGGTACTCTGTTTCTGTTGGATGGGGCAGGGGAAAACAAAACTGCAAAGGCTTGATGATGTTGCTGTTCATCAGTCTGTTCGTGCAGGTAGGAAGTTTGGTTGGTGATTTTGAAAATATTAACATTTCCTTCATAAACTGGCTTTTCACCCAGTATTATGGTCCCCTGACCTCTCCCTCCTGGCAGGAGGGCTCTTCCACTGAGAGAAGCCACCCTCATTGTGCCACCCATAGCAACATTGCTGTCTGCTCCCACAGAGAACCAATCTGAGTAGGTAACGTTTAGAAAAATATAAAATTAAGCAGAGCTTTAAAAAAAACGATCGGGAAAGCTTTTTCATCAGATTTGCTTCCTGCACTGGGTCATTAAATGCTACAATGAGGATTAAGCCAGGGTGAGGGTCCAATTTATTCCCATCCTCACATTGCCCCTACCCCAACTCTGCCTGGCTGCTGGCCAGGTGACACAAACCACTCAGGCAGGGGATGCCACATGCAAAATAAACCAGGTGAAATCTGGGAGGCGGGATGCCTGTCAGCAGTTTGACCATGCAAATGCTTGCAACAGCTCAAAGTGGGGAATGAACAAATGAGAAATGGAGGGTGATGCTGAGCTCAGCTCCCCAGGACCTGGCAAATAGATTTCCTGGGATGTTTAGGGGATATCTCACAGACTGCAGGACAAACAGTGCTGCCTGCAGCCCCTGGGGTCAGGGACCTGAGAGCCCATTTGCCCTTTTTCCTGAAGTGCCGTTAATTAGTATTATAAAACCACAACTTCCCTCCAACCCCTTGCCTGCTGCATTCTTCTGCGGGCTGAAGTTGTTCATCTCAGCCTGAAGGTTTTCCAGGGGAGGACACAGATGTGATGGCAATGGATTGGCCACCATGCCCTGCCTCCTGTAGCCATCCATGTCCCCTCATACAGCTGAAGGGCTGCCAGGGAGGAGGGGTCCCACAGACGGTGCCGCTCCCTCGTGGAATCGCCCACACCAGCACTTGGTGTGCGCTGTGATCCACGTGGCCAGGATGGGGAAGAGTTGAGAGGGTTAAGGCACCTTGGAAAGGAGCAGGCTGAAATTTGATTGCCTGTGAAGCCAGCAAATTTCCTCACTGGCTGAGGCTCTAGCCACAGCAGGCAGTACCTTCCCTAGAACCAGCAAGAGGCTGGAGGGTCTCCAAGACTGGGGAAAACTCATTGTCTGTTGGGGAGACAAGGAGACTTTACTGGAAAATTTGAGGCGCACAAGGGCTCAGAGGGAGAAAGGGACTCCGGAGGGCTGGCTGGAAGTGATGCTCACAGGACTGGCCAGCTGCCAGCAGTGGCTGAAGCTACACAGAGCATTTCAGGCTTAAGAGGTCAAGGGAAAACTGTCAGGCAGCCTAAGAGCAGGGATGGCCAGTGACTATTCAAAGCCCAGTCTGAAGCTCATAGGAGGGTGAGTTTAGGAGCAGAGGGATACCCTCTGCAGCTACCCCAAGTCACACGCTTCCCATCTTCACCATGAGCAGGCACCCAGAGCTGGTTTTGGTCCTGACTCAGCCACTTTGCTCCAAACAGGAAACTAAGAAATGTGTTTATGTCTTCCTCAAGAGGAAAATAAAACAAAAACAGGGCAAAAGCCTCCACTCGGGATTACAGGAATGAAAGATGGGCAACAGGAAATACTATTTCCACTGCTGGGAAATGCAGTTGTTATGTCAACCAGCTGCAGTTGGCAGTCCCACATGGCATGATAAATGGAATTGGGCTTGGTGTGGAAGTCAGCTGGCCTGCACCAGACAAATCCTTATGGGAAGAGATGAAAGCTTGAGGAAGAGTTTGTCTGCATCCAAATGTGGGTGGCTTTGGAGAACCTCAGCTATCAGTGACCCAGGTTTGCTGTGGGGTGGATGCTGTAAGCCACTGGCACTCTGAACCCACCCACATGGTTTGCCCTTGAGGACAGCAAGAGATTTCAAGGGAAACCTTTTCCTTTCAAGGGTGACCTTTTCCTTTCACACAATGCAAAACCAAGGTCCTGTTCAGCTCAGTCTAAGATACAATCAGGGAGCAAAAAAAAGGAAGCAAATGAGCTGGAAGAGGCGAGTGTCCCAAAAACCCTGGGTGTGCTCTTGCACCCACTAGGAGTTTCCTGTCACCTGACGCAAACGAAGAAAAGCCACCGAGAAACCACATGAACCTCTTGAACCACATTTGAGCCAGCTACGTGCCTGGTAGAACCACTGCCTCATTGACCTCTGCCAGTGACAGAGGGCTGAAAATCCCAGTGGGCAGCTTTGCTCAAAAACAGGCATCATAAACACATTGGCTCTGACATTTTGTACCAGAAATAGTGAGCCAGCAGGACCAGTGCAGTGGTCGTCCCCCCATACTCAGCACTGGTGAGGCTGCACCTCGAATCCTGTGTTCAGTTTTGGGCCCCTCACTACAATAAAGGCATTGAGGTGCTGGAGCATGGCCAGAGAAGGGCAACGGTGAAGGGTCTGGAACAGAAATCTTATGGGGGCCAGCTGAAGGAGCTGGTTTTGTTTAGCCTGGAGAAAAGGAAGCTCAGGGGAGACCTTATCACTTTCTAAACTACCTGACAGAAGGTTGCCTCAAGGTGAGAGTCAGCCTCTTCTCCCAGGTAACAAAAGACAGGACGAGTGGAAATGGCTTCAAGTTGTGCCAGAGGAGGTTTTAATTGGATATTCATAAAAATTTCTTCACCAAAATGGTGTCATAGCGGTTGGACAGGCAGTCCAGAGAAGTGGTGACGTCACCATCTCTGGATGTATTTAAAAGATGTGAAGATGCGGTACTGGAGGACATGGTTTAGCGGTGGACTTGGCAGTGCTGGGTTAAAAATTGGACTCAATAATCTAAAGGTGTTTTCCAACATAAATGATTCTATGATTCCATGCTACTATTCTATCTTTGTAGCCCAGAGAATATGTAGATGGTGACTCCCCTGTTGTAGTGCTGGCAGCTCTGCAGGACAAAGTGCTGACTTCTGTATCCCAAAGAACCTTTGGAGAAGCCAAAACTGCAAGTTCTGTTGCAAAAGTAACCTTAAATAGCACCATTCTTGCAGGGACCTCACACACTGTCCGAGGGGAGACTTACATGCTTGTTTTAGAAAAGCAGTCTTTTCAGACAGGTGAACAACCACCTTTCCCTTCAGCTTTAAATAGATTTTCTTAATAAAATTATGAGCTTGTCGCTATTTTGGGGGCTAGTCAGACCATTTGATTACTCAAAATTGGATGTGAAGGACTCTCTGATGCATTGAAAGCAAATATGCCAAGCAGAGTGGCTTGAGAGCCGAAATAGCAACTTAGCCCCTTTCTGAAGGTTGGTGACAGTATCTGATGCAGTGGTGACAATGTGCCTTTAAAATACAGAGGACAATTATTGCATCCTTCTGTCCTCACCTCTGTTTGCCAGCCTTCCAACCCAGCCCTTCCCAGGAGACAGGGGAAAGGCAAAGGCCGCAGTAATTGATTTAATGGGCTTCACTGCCCTGTAATTTTTATCCTCTGCTGTACAGCTGGCATTTTGTTTACATACTCTTGTATTCAATATGAATTAATGATGTTTAAAAGGGACAGGAATATTGCTCTCAGATGTACAAGTTCGTGGCCCTCCCCATAAACTCTATTTTCCACAGATTAAGTTGTTTAGAAATCTATGGATGTAATTAATAACAGCTAAAGGGCAAGAGTATTTAAGCAAAGAACAAAAGGAAAATTCTGTGTGAAACAAGCTTCAATTTTATTGTTAGAAGGATGATTTAAACGAATGTATTCAACTTCATCAGTGAAGTAATGGCTAAAATTACCAATAAATAAAATAAAGAACCATGACAAACTCTCTCTGCTATTGTCTAGCTGCTCCAAGGAGGCTTTGTCCTCCTGTGGCAGCTGCCCCAGTACAGCAGAAAAGATACACTGGTTTTGGCCAGCAGGTCCCCTCCAGCACTCTGGCCCGTAGCTGCTCCCAGAAGAGCTGAGGGAGCAGAGGGGAGGCAAAGGAGCTGCAGTTTGGCTCGTGGAGCACCTCAACCACCCCAGTCCCGGAGAAAAGAAGGCTCTGGGGAAATCATACTGCAGCCTTTCAGTACTTGAAGTGAGCCTTGAAGTAAGATGAGGACAAACTCTTTATCAGAGCCTGTTGCAATAGAACAAGGGACAAACTGAAGGAGGATCAACTTAGATTAGGTATAAGGAAGAAGTTTTTTTACCGTGAGGGTGGTGAAACACTGGAACAGGTTGCCCAGAGAGGTGGTAGATGCCCCATGCCTGGAAGCATTCAAGGTCAGGCTGGATGGGACAGAGCAAACTGGTGCACTTGAAGATGACCCTGCTCGTTGCAGGGAGGTTGAACTAGGTGGTCTCTAAGAGTCCCTTTCAACCCAAACGGTTCTATGATTTGAGCATCCCAGAGGTTTTGGGAACTCACAGGAAAATCACAGTACAGTACTCACTTCTTGTAGGGACCCCTAAAGCAGGAATAGGTCCCAACACAGAGGCAGACACAGCTGGCACGTAAGCCTGAGCTCCTGACAAGGATAGCTGAATCAGCACAAAATTAGCAGAGGGAGAGAAAATGAGGGAGTGGAAAAATGGAGGGGAGATGAATGAGAAGAGCAGGAGAGAAGCAATCCCTGCCACAGGTCCCTGCAGCACCTCCTCTGAAGGGATCTCTAGGCTCTTGCCCACCCACACTCAGGTGTGTATTCACAATGAAAAGTGATATATTGTACAAAAACACGACTTAGTTTCCTTCTTTCCTGTCACTAACTCTCAGCCCGGTGCCTTCCTCACAAATAGCTTTTGTGCACAAAGGATGACTGACACCTGCTGAAACAGAGCTGGACTGTTCGTTAAGCACATCCCTCTCGCTGGCTGCAGGGCTGCTGGCACACTGAGGGGGTGAAGCTGCCAATTACCCAAGAGATCAAAATTTCAGCACAAAGCAGAATTAGTAGGAAGGTGGGTTGGGATGGAGGCAGGAGGAAGCAAAGCCATATGGGCGTGAAATGCCAGAGGCGGTGAATGACGCTGAGGAGGGGTGAACAGGGCTTTTGTTATTAAGCACAACTAAAAGAGAGGGGGGCACCTGTCCCTGAACACCAGAGCCCGGAACAAGGAGCCCATCCATTTGTACCCGTAACCCATCTGTGCTTCTCTGGGCCACCAGTGGATGTGCATGTCCGTGGTGTCACATTCCAAACTTGAAAACAACCGGTGCCCCTCGGCTCGGCTGAGGGAGCAGCCAACTAGTGAGAAACGCCGTAGGTGAGGGGGACGAGGCTGTGGAGTACAAAGGAACTGGGAGTTGATGACAGCTACACAGGCATGAGGTGGATGGAAAGTCCACCAGGAGCAAGGTCAGGAAGGGAAAGGAAGGGAAGGATACTCACTCAAGATTCCAGTGCAGTGTTTCTGGGGACTGATCACAAAGACGCTCTAGGAGGCTGGGATGCTACTGGACCAGTGCACAGGAAGGAGATGATGATGATGATGATGATGATGACAATAATGCCAGCCTCCAAGCCTCTGCAGGGCCTCTGGGGCGCGAGGCAGGAGCTGGCAGGTGATGGCAGCAGCAGACAGGCTGTGGTACAAGCAGGGGACAGAAATGGCAGCAAGTTTGGCTACAGATTATCTGCCTGCTCACTGTCAAGGCAGTGCAGTGTGCCACTTCTACCCAGCCCTTCTCTTCGGGGAGGTTCCCTGCTGGAATGAAATGCAAGGCTGTGGCTCAGCCTGGCACCCATTCCTGCCTGTGCAGGAGAGGGTGTCACTTCTGATTTTTTGATGGTGGCATTAGAAATCAGTCTCCAGAAAGGCTGCTTTGGTTGCCTTCCACTTCTTTTATTTTTCTGCATGTTTGAATGTTTCCGGGAAGATTTAGGTTGATTTGGTGTTTTTTTTTCATTTTGGGGGCTGTTTGGTCTTCTTTCTTTTTAAACTTGGGTAAAGAAAGTATGAGCTGTGAAAAGAAAGGCCCTAAAAAAAGCAGATGTATCAGCAGCAGAAGAGCCTCTGGCTCTCCCTGCTGTGGAGTTTTCAGCCCCTCCTGGATGCATCTGCCTGTGAGAGAGCTGACAAGAATAACATGACTTAACCTGAACAGCACACGTGGGCTCGCCTGTTCCTGCAATTACACACTCAGGAAATTAATTCTGATAACTGCTCCTGAATGCCTTCCTGTGCAAACAAAACCTGGCTGGATTTCTTTCCTCTTCTATCACTAGGGAATCTCAAAGGGGATACTGAGAGGCCCTGAAAGTGTATTATGAAACCACCACGAGGCGCAGGAACCTTCACATAAGGAAGAAGTGGATCCGTGCCCATCCCAGCCAGGAAAATCAGAAACTCCTCTGTCTGGACATGCTTTGGCTCACGGGGATGTAGTGACAGCTTCTCCCACTCTGCCTCAGTGAAGTGGTCTAGATTGTGAAGGGACATGGAAATTGTATGTGTGTGACTCACCACAGTAATCCTGTATTTTAAAACTTAAACTACCCAGCATGGATTTGTATCAGTCATCTATACACACTCCTTAATAGGAGGAATTTTTGTATCAGTGACCTACATATGCTATTTGATATGAGATGTGTAGCTGCTGTCTGATTTCAACTCAGAGACCTGCCTGAGAATTAAACCAGAACAAGAGGTACTTGCTTTGAAAAACCAAGCTTGATCCCACAACTTTTCTCAATCAGCCTCACAAATTGGAGCCATCCAGTACTTTTCACCAAACAGCCCAAATTTCACAAGACTAGCTCTCATTCCAGACAAGAATCCCAAGCTCTTTTGTGTGTTACAGAAGAAGCCACAGATTTATTTTCTTTTGTTTTCTGATGCACATATGAAGTTTTAGAATTCAACCACTGACTCATGCTAAGAGTTTTCAGATGTTTCTTGCTGTGGGCCACCTTAGGGGCAAGGCTTGCCTGACAGCAGTGGAAGGAGGCAGGAGAGGTGATGATCCCCCTCCCTTCAGGTCAGGGAGCCACTCAAGTCCCACCTGCAGGCAACCTGTTCCCTTGTACCACAGACTGCCCAGGTCACCTGCCCCAGCTTAGCCCAGGAGGAAGGAAAATGCATTCAATATCAGACATGAAACATCAGTAGTGAGCGCAGGGAGGTGGCAAATGAAAACTGTCCGTCAGCTGCTTGTGTGAATGCTCAGAAGCCTGAACTTGTTACCTGGCTGCACACAGTGGGGTCTTCCCTTTGCTATCCTGTACGCTCCTGTATGCCTCAGGAAAAGCAGTAGGGAACTGCTGTTGCTCAGCACTCCTGGGCCAAAGTCACCCCTTGATTCATCCCACTTGGCTTATAAAAGATCCATGTAAATGATGCAGCTCCCTCGAGTGCTGTGACAGTCCAGATAAGGACAACCACAGGAAAAATGGCCAAATATTTTAGCTCCCATGTTTTTTGGCCTTTTATGAATCTACTATGAAAAAGGACAAAGCAAAAGATTACTCATTTTCTGTAAACTGCTAATTCTCTCCTAAAGAGAATTAGTTCATCCAGTTGACTCCCCTTCTTCACAACCTCGCATCCAAAGCAGAGAGAAAAATTACACCCCTATTTTGCACATGTAACTCCAGCGATTGAGAATGAACCTATTTTCCCACTATCTGTGGTTTCTCCCTTTTTCTGCTAGTATTAATTCCAGCAAAGTGACACGTTGGAAAGTAAACCAGGAACTTCCCAACTGCTTTCCCTTGCCAAGTATTTAAAGTATAAGGTTCCCACCTACTACCATGATGAGAAGGCATTTGTACAGTGAAGGTGGAAAAAGGAAAAGAAGCCCTTCCTTCCTTTTCTGCTTGCATCTTTTTAGATGATCAACACTAGAGAGAACTATAAAATAATGGCTTGATAGAGACGGTCCTCATTTCTGCCAGATCTTTTCTCAGTAAAAGAGCTAGGAGGAAGATCTCTAGTATCTTCTGCATGACTAGTGTGCCAAACTCACCTTTCCAAGATTCCTCTACTGAAAATAATTGTGAGTTTAAACCATACTTGCATTTCTTACGTGTTTTACCTATATTCCATAGTAGTGATCACTGCAAGGACAGACAGAAAATACAAACTCACCATAAGATGCAGCACCACACAAAGGACAATCAGGAGGAGACCAGGAGGAAGGCAGCTTTCAAATTCCCACGCTTTTTGGCTTCTCTTACCAGACTCCTGACAAGACAAGGCAGGAATAAATTATTATCAATAGTAACAGTGCTGGTACAGTGCAGCTTCCTGTCCAGGAGCAGCTGATTGCATCAAACAACTCAGCCTGGCTAATCAAGGCAGAAGTCAGAGGGGGGATTCCTGTGCTTACGGCATCTCTGGGCAGAGTTGTTGAGGTTCACGAGGTCACCAAAAACGTCCCCCACCAGCTGAGACGTCTCAGCACACTTCCCCAGCCACAAGCTGCATCGCAGCCAAGAGAAGAAAGATGCTAAACTTCTGTCCTGGGTTATTCAAAGTCTCTCCTGGTGATTTTCTAAGCACCTTCACCTGTGGTTAGAAGAAATAGGAGATGTGTTGGGTTCACATCTCTCACGGTGTGCTTAGTGAACGAGGGGACTTTCTGCAGATTGGAACAATGCATTGTATGTGAGCATCAAGCTGTAATCCCTGCTTGATCTTATCATGGAATCATAGAATTGTTTAGGTTGGAAAAGGCCTCTAAGATCATTGAGACCAACCATGAACCCAGCACTGCCAAGGCCACCAATGTCCCTACGCACCACATCTACATAGTTTTTGAACACTTCCAGGGTCAGTGATTTCAACATTTCCCTGGGATGTCTGTTCCCATACTTGACCACTTTTTCAGTGAAGAAATTTTTCCAGTGTCAAATCTAAACATGCCCTGGTGCAACTTGAGGCCATCTCCTCTTGTCGATTTTTACCTGGGAGAAGAGACCAATGCCCACCTCTATACAACCTCCTTTCAGGTAATTGTATTATCAGTAGGCACTACCAGGGTAGGCAGGGTGCTGAAAGCAAACATGATCTGTAAGCTCTCGAGACAGACCTTATTTGTCTTATAACCTGCCCTGAACTTGATTTGGCCACATCTCTGCAAGATGATGGTGCTGTGTCAGCAGTGACCACTCCAAACGTCAGCATTGAGCCCACTTACATTTCCAGCTTAAAAACAGGTCACATTCACATGGCATTTGCATTAACCCCAAAGCAGTGAACAAGGAAATTACTTTCATAAAGGTCTCTCCTAACAAGAAGGGGGTTTGATGTTAACCCCATTTTACAGATCATGAGACAAACAGAAGACCACAATTTGCTGTAAAATCAAGCACATGGACTCTTTCCTACTCAGCATGAGACACCTGGGAAAGGCGATCTGAACCACACTAAGACAGCTGGAAGATCACAGAGCCCACACTGTTGAGTTTGGTAGCCCCCAGACCTTCTTGAGGGGTTACTCATGGTCTCTTCACACGGGAAAAACAGCACTGTATGCCCTGTGCTACATTTTGTAGAGACAGGTGGAGGATGGACAATGCCTGCACCCACTAAACCACATGGCCCAGCTTGCACACAGCCACCAGTCAATGGTCCCAGTTAATGGGACCCATCATCCTCACACCACAGCTTCACTTCTGCTTAGAGAGTGGCCAAGGGGCTCCAAGGTCCCTCAGCAGAGGTCTGCAGCCAGGAAACTGTAGAGAGCAAGTCATCCCACCTGTGCTGAGAGATGGCTGGCAAGGAGAGGTACCAGGAAGAGGCCCCCCACATAGGAGAACTTGCTCTGGTGTGCCACAGCTGTCCCTCTGGAGCTGGTGCCTCCGCTCTTGAGGACAGCTGGCTGAGCAGAGTCTGGGGAGGCTCTGCCACAGCATTGCTGCTGCCATCCCCTGCCAAGGGCGGTTGGATGTCATTTTGTGTGGCATTGGAAAGCCCAGCTTCATGCTCAGGTGTCATATCATACATCACATTAGCTGCTCCAGCAGCTAGGAAGGGACAGTCAAGATTCATTAATGCTGTTTTAACATTAATTATGTTTGTAGAACAGTGCTGCAAAGGAGCCTTTTGACAAGCGTGTCCTTCCTTGGCTACATCATTTTTCCCTTCCTTTGCCTTCCAGAACCACACATTTTTCCATTAAGAGAAAATGACAGACCATTATGATCTGTCAGGACAGAATAAAGCAGTTCAAGGTCATTGTGTTGTTCACTTAACAGATGACTTTTGACTTTTCCTCCCCATTTCTTCCAGTGTATAGAATATTTTATCACTGCCCTGTGGAAACTAACCTGAATTTCTCTCTGAAAGCAACTGGAGAGGTGGCTGTCTGGGACAGTTCTTGTTCAAAGAGTCAGTTTTCTTAACACAATGCTTTGAAGTCTTTGTCACCTCAAACTGAGGATGTCAGTAACTATGGCCACTCTGCAAACAGCACAGGCTTTCACAACTGAAAAAGTGTGTTTTCCACAGGGATCAGGCCACATTCTCTCATTCACCTTTGACTTTCTAATGCAACTGGAAAGTAACTCCTCAGGAAAAAAAGAGGAGTATATATAGGCAGGATGAGTGCTATGGTGAAGTCGTAGGTGGGCAGAGGAAGGAATACTCACGGCGCAGGTCATTTGGCAGGGACTCAGTTGCACAAACCAGAAAGCAGAGACTGAAATCAAGGATGTTGGTGGCACCATGAAATTATCACATGTGGTGATATCTTTAAGCCAAGTGCTAGTAAGAAACACAGGCAAAATGCCAACAATCACACATAGCAATACCTACTTTTGTCAGCCTAAGTAATTCACTTTGTCTCACAGAATCATGTCAAATCTATGAAATAAACACGACAATGGCAAGTTTTGGTGTTGGTGGTAGCAATATGGAAATACCATCCCACCACATCCCTGAGGTGGCTTGAATTCAGACAACCTTTTGCCACAATCACATTACAAATTCTTCCTTCTTGCAACTTAATTTTTCCATTTCATGTAACTCCATGGGTTTCACTGTCCCCTCTGAAATGTCTTGCACTGGAACACACCACTTGGCTATTTCTTTTTCTTCCCACCAAAGTGAGGTGGGAAGTGAGGCCCTCACTTTGATTCAACACATGTTTTTCAAACTAGAGAATTTTTTTTTTCCCCAGCAGCATTCAAGGCAATAGGCAGCACATTCAAATCATTAATGTTCTGACATGGCAACAAACAAAAATTTTGCCTGTATTGAAACAAAAGCCTGAGGTTCACCTAAGGTTTTAATTCACCATAATGCTACAATGACACCAAGGAAAAAATTTAATCTCACCAACGTGTATCAGCAGCATTGGACACACAAAGCATAGGCCAAGGGCAAGCACCCACCACCACCCAGCAAGGAAATACAACTTTTCTACACAGAATGGCACTGACCCTCTCCTCCTTCCCAGCTTCTGGTGTGCTCTCCCTCCAGGCTAAAGTTCCAAATCTCCCGATTGTAATTTGATTTCTTTCGGCTCACAGAAAAGTCCCTCTGCTTGGGTTCCTGGCAGCGAGGGAGAGCGAGGCAGGGCAGCGGGGCTTGGCTGCCACCTCCTGGCGTCTGACCGCCTTCTTCGCCGGACACACACCAAACCCCATCGAAACAGAACACACCAAAAATACCAATGATAACCGGCACTGCCCTGCGGCTCCTCGGGTTGAGCCCCTTCTAACTCCGCAGGAATAAAACAGACTTATCATGGAGAAGGGGAATGAGATAGGTTGTTGAGTTTCAGGGTGCTGAGCTTCACAAATTAATATAGTTTTTATGTATATGAATATGCATATGTTTATAGGTTTTAATAATATGAAAGCTTGTGACACACTACAGGAGCAGTTAACATCTTGCACACAGGAGCTACAAGGCTTCCAGAGTCAAATTTCATTTCTAAAAGGTCAGTCAGATAAACACACCTCCTCAAAGGTGAGGTCAGTGTGCCTCTCTGTTACAAAAGGGCTTCCACGAATGTTTCTCCTTCAGCTTTAGAAAAAACTTACATGTATTTGTTCCAGAAAAAAGCAACGAAGAAATAAATCTTATTAATTCTTTCTCCATTTCTTTGTCCTCTTCCCTGGTTACGAGGAAAAGAGAAATTTTTCCCATTTCATCCTCTAAACGCTAAAAATATTCACTAAATACAGTATTTCAGTTTTCTTGGAATACTCTGCTTTATTCTTGATATATACTTTGAGAGTTTTGAAAGCATCATATGCAATCTCCAACTTGTATCTTTCAAAATATTATGAAAAGAGTAAGATAAAAATTTGTCGTGAAAAAAATACAAAACCCTCATACATTGCCTTCTGTAATCTTGGGAATTTCAAAACTAGAAAACTGTGGTGTCGAAGTATTCTTGATTCATGGCCACAAAGCAAGCCTAGGAGAAATAATTCAAAAGAAATGAAGTCATTTGTTTTGTATGCAGCAGGTGGCTCTGAGGCTTGGAACTGCATGGACACGTGCATGAGGAAAGATAATGAGAAAAATCCATCAAATTAGTTTTCTTACATCAGCATTCATAAAAGACAGCGCTTCATAAAACCTTTGCATCAACAAGTCACCATGACTCCTCAAGGACATTAAAAGAACAATGAACTTCCCAAAACAACAGGACAAAGGAATTTTTTTTTTGTTCAAAACAGCAACTCTGGGCCTTGATGTGCCATCACTCAGCTGAGACAATGAAACAATTAGGGGAGGCCCTATCACATCTTGAATCCACCCAGACATGCTGAACTCTTCTGCCCATCACAGATGAAGGTCAGAAAGGCCAAGCCAAGAATTGTAAACTGACAATTTTCAGCAAGGAATCCACAGCGAAGCCAGCCAAAGCTTGGCCAGCATTTGTCTCTAATTCGAAATAAATCCTATCGGGAAGAAACCCCAGCCTCATCCTCCATATGTGGACATAAGCATACAGAAGAGATTAGCTGTTACTAAGAATAAGACCAATGTGCACCGTGACGACAGCTGGATAACAGGCACTAACAATTGCAACTCAGTGTGAACTGAGCACTGGCTGAAGTCAGAAGAATGTGTTTTCCTATGGATAAACCTGGGCTGATCCCAGGCCCCCTCTGCATACATATCCCTGAGCCCAGCACATGTGAATCAATGTGGTGTTTGGCATTAAAGCTACAAATACAACATTGTGAAGAGTATTTCCTTGTGGTTAAAATCTGCTTCTCTGAGGTGCTGTTCCCAGCGTGACCAGTGACTGTCTCACAATCTAGCATATTGCCACAGTTGGGAGACTTTCTAAATGTCTTATGCAATTCTGGCAGCAAATCCCAATGAAAACACCAGCAACCTAGACACACATTATTTTCTTCAGCTGGTTTGAAAAGTCATAGGAAGCGACACAGCAAATGAAAAGTGCTGAGTAATGGGGTATTCTGCAAGAAACCCGACTATCCAGGCCATTCCAGCTCCAAAAGAATATACACCCAAGTTTTCAGCCAGGGATTGTAAAAATGAAGCCTCTCACCGCTGGTACAGCTGAGATGGGGATGTGAACCCTGTAGCTGATTGCTGCTGTGATAGCACCCCCGTGAGCCGGGCTCCACTGTGCAACTGCTATGCCAGGATCTGCTAACGTGCTGGAGAATCTCTCACAGATAGATTCTGGCCTTGTTATCACTTTACATTTCCATTGCTGCAACCTGTGGGGACTCTTGTCTTGCTGGGCTTTCTGATCGGGACCACCACCAAATTCCTGCTCTTCCCTCTTTTCCAGCTGTAATAACTGCACTGGCACTTCTCTGACTGCAGAGGACAGAAATAAATCCATCTTTGCACAGGCTTCTGCCCCTTACCTTGAAGTGGCTGTGCTGTGCTCCAGGCTGCTCTGACAGATTCATTACATTGCTACAAACAGCAGAGAAAAATGTTGTCAGCCAAGTAAAAAGGTGGAGAGATCTCTTTTTAGTTATTATTTGGACTCCAGAAAGTTCTGGAGTCCATTTCTCTTAAACACAAAGCAAAGGAAGAATAAAGAAGTTAAAATAACTCTGTAGCATGCAGTGTATTGCATGGTGCAGTGCCAGTTCAAAAAAGCTCTTTTGCTGTTGTTCACTGAATCCTAAAGCTATCCTTTTTTATCTAGTGCTACCAAACCTGTGAGCTATGAATATTAGGTAAATTATATATGATGTTACACACTAGTAAAGTTTTGCACTAGGTCAGCATCAACAGCCCTGTACAGACCATGCACTCATACACAGCTTTATTTGTGCAAGAGATGGATCTGGCCCCTCTCTGTACCAGGAAAACTTGCTTTGAAAAGGGCTCTTCAGCCCACATAGATCGTGCCCTAAAACCTGTTTCTGCTGTTAAAGACTGCAAGAGGCAGAGAGAGGTTTATAATGCCCACAAAGTACCCTTTGCAAACACAGAATTAAGCTTTTTAGATTAGGTGATTAAACAATTACATAAAAACAACTGGTTTAATACTCATCTTCCTCATCACATCCATCCTCATTCTTCTTTAATTTTAAACCATATTGATTTTTGAAAAAAAAAAGAAGACATAAACCCCAACAATGGGCATAAACACTACAGGCCTCCCATATAGCTCCCTCTCTCCCACAGCCCTGTGCTCTCCTACCCCATGCTCACCAGCTGAGAAATGTTTTTGATACATGGTGTAAAAATAATTCCATTGATTAATTCCATTGATTAATTCCATTGATTAATTCCATTGATGGCAGTGAATACCTTTTTCAACAGATGACTGTGCAAGGAATATCCCAGTTGTGAAAGCTCACCTGTTTTTTCCTCTGAATGGACTGTGTTTACCTGCCTTTACTATAAAAGTCCATCAAGGAGCAGGGTCAGTACTCCCCCTTTTCCTTCCTCAGCAGGTGAGCAGTAAGACATGTAAAAAAGGATTAATCTGGACAAGCAGCTTTGCAGTGCAGCGTGCTCTATTCCTCTTGGTCAGACCGGAGGTAAATCCTGTTTTTCCTCCCACAAAGGGTATGCACCAGCTTTCAGGTTTTAATGACTTTCTTCAGTGCAGCCAGAAAATCGTTTCATGGAGAGACTCTTCCAGCAAAGTACAAAAAAAGCTCTGGCAGCAAATACTGTTATTTAGCAGCAATTCAACATTACATAAGACAAAAAGAACACGTTATACCCTATCAGTTGTCATCCTCCTAACTGAAGCCTACTGAACAGCATTTCTGTTACATGATATAAATATCCACAACATATATATGTATGAGATAGATATATATATACATGAATAACATTAATGAATGAGCTAAAATGTGTTAAATACTGCCCTACTATACAGGCAAGCAACCTATAATTGCAAGAAACATGGTTTGGAATACAAATTGGAGCAGAATTCATCCCAAACATCAGAGATACCTGAAAAGCCACTTGCTTTGCAATGTCTAAGATGCCACAGGGGCTTCCTACCTTCAGTCAAAGTGTGGGTTGAGAAAGAGAAAGAACAGCACAGGATTAAATTTAAATCTCCTAAATTGAGCCAAGGACAGAATTATCCATGACGGAACTCGGCTAAGACAGACGATCCTCTCTGCTGCAGTCTTTTGTAATCATCTTTCCTTTCTCTCTTCTCTCAAAAATACTATTAAAAATATAGGGAGAAGGTCTGTTTTTCACCTGAGGATGAAAATACTTTCTGTTAAGTTCTCTGGAAGTGAATTTACACAATTTTTGGATGGAACACATAGTTACTACTGACTGCACAGCAGAGGTGCAGTACACTGGCAACCAAGGCTGTCCCTGCAGGTACTTGTGCCTAGGGCTGATTCTGCCACACCACCTCATACTCTGCCTCCATGCTCCATTTCCAGCTTCAGCTGCCATAACCATGCCTGTTAGGAGCCACTTGTGTCTAAAAGAGCACTTGTATGTTTTGTGCTGTTTGACAGGAACTATGTATTAGTTCTCCTGCAACTATTTTTATCCAGTGAAATGACCAGTCTCCAGAGCCAGATTAGCTGGATCATGTCTTTACACCACTCCCTGAAGCTGTCATTTGCTTGTGAGGGGGACAGCAGGGAATAAAATTTATGTAAATATATTTTAATATAGAGTGAAATTATTGTATTTAGGTTTTATTTCTGGAAAGTATTTATCCACCAAGGATATTTATCCAGTACCAAGATTAAAAATAGTCTTTCATAGTTTGCTTTGATAAATTATGGACTTTTTAATCTCAAAAATACTCCCCAACGCCTTTGAAGCCTGAAATAATTTTATGCATTCTAACAGAAATATCATCATCCGTTCAAACTACATCTGAGAAAACTCAGGTAGAGGTACCAGCTGCAACATGAACATTTGCCTTCCAGTTGAACAAATGACTAAACAATTCCTCAACCATGTGCATTTTGGCTCAGTCACACAAGGTTAAGTAGTTTTTCAGTTATTTCAGTTTAATGTCTAAATCAATACTGGAGAATGCAGAAGCAAGAAAAGTTCTAAATGTCACAGGTTTACCTTTAAAAGGAGACTGCAGATGCTCCCAGCTTCGGTAGCTTTTGCTTTCATTCCTTTATGAAACTGTTTTATTATAATTGGTCAGCAGAGCCAAGTAGAGAATTTAAGGCAAAATGTCTGTTCCAGGCTTAACAGTAATGCAGACACAGCCAAGGCCAGCATTCCTTTACATGGGGCTTCTGTATTCAGCTTTTTTTCCAAAAAGGAAATACTTTATCCCTTTGAATCCACCCTGGCAAGTAGAGAGTTTTTGGCTAGTAAATGCTAGCAAGCATTTATTTTCTTCTTATAGGTAGAGCAACCAGAAAAATATTTCTGCAGGAATTGCTCCTTCATGCCACAGACCAGAAAAGTCTGAGGCGCTGAACTCTGGCTCCTGGCAGCCACGCAGATTTCAGCCAGACTGGCACAAGAACCACTTTGCTTCCCCACAATGATTCTGACAGCAAGAATTTTGAGGTGAGGTAGCTTATTAAGAGCCATTACTACCGATTCCAAATTCCTTATTAAAAACACCCAAAAGACAGCAGACTACCTTTCCACAGGGCACCTCATTTCAGTAAAAAAAGTATTTTCACTGAAGTTTTCAGAATTGTGATTCATTCTTTTCCAGTGATGAGGTCTCCAGTCTTTCATTTTCATCCTTTAACAAAGTATAATTAGAGCTCATTGCACTTTTTCATTCTTACTTGGCTATGTAAATCCTACTTGGACTGAAAGTCAACTGGCACTGAATTAAGGGCATTTTTCTTGTATAGATACTCTCAATATTGTTAAAAGAAGCAACTGGTGTAAAGGCTTTTATTCTTGTTCAAAAGACATTATCTGCAGAATTGTTTTACAGTTTCATACTTAAAATTGACTCAATTGAGACTCCAAAAATAGGTGCCATTTTGCAATTCGGTAACATATTTCCTGCAGCCTTCAAGTCTTCTAGACATTCTTGGCGTTAAACTGCCACGAAATTTTTCAATACTTGAACAGAAAACCATTCTTCAGAACAATCCTAACTGTCAACTTAATAATGGATGGAGCAGGATTTAATTTGGATTTTATGGTCTAGGAATACCAGCCAAAACTATGCAAAAAGAACATACACATGTACACTAACTGCGACAACAGTTATAGCTTTCAGGCTTTATGGTCTGGGAATATCAGTGGAAAAATAAGCAAAGCACATTTCTGAGCAGGCATAGCACTTCTGAAGCATAGGGCAGTGCTCCCTGTCTGCATAAGAACATGGTGTGAATTCACATATTCTCACAAGGAACGGAGTCACAAAACTTCATGTATTTCTGTAGCAAGCCCATTTTCTTGAGGCAGCTTGAGGGACTCAGCTTGAAAAATCAAGAAGTTGTGTTCCTCCTACCTAGCCAGTATCTGCATTCAAAATATTCAAGATTCAAAATAGCTGGATTCAAGAAGACAGATTGCCCACCCACTTGTAATATCCATTCCAGCAGTTCAGAGACCTCACCACCTATTTGGGGCAACATCAGATCCCGTGCCACAAACATATCTGAAGGTAAAGGAAAACCATGCCAAAAATGTTGTTCTTTATGAATTATTTTAATGAACTAGATATGAAGTGACACACACGGGTCAAGGAAAATAACACAAAACCAGCCCCACCAGCTGCTGACAGAAGGTAAAGATACAAGAATAGTTGAGGACGATTTGAGGGCAAACAAGAAAGCATTGTAAGAGATAATCATTCTTGCCAAGAATATCAACCAAATAACCAAATCACGTCATAGTTTAAATTAGAGGTCAAATAAGGTCTCTGGTTTGTTTCTTAACACAGTGAGTCCACAGAACAATAGGGAATGGGCTATCCCTGAATTCGTGGCAACAGGTCCTATAGAGTATATTCCAGATTTCTCCAAATACTGGAGATAAAGGTGGCTAAAAAGAGAAGCAGAGAAAGTGAGGACCCTTTGTTACCCAGCCAGGTCTCAGAAATGGAATGTGTTTTCTAGACCCCGGAATCTTTGGCATAGGTTCCTTTTCAATGTCTGCGCGAGTGCTTTAATCCCATGACTGTGAAGGTTGCAGCAGTCAGTTTCTCATACACCAGAAACATAAGAGCAGCAGTAAGGACTGTCTGCAGGAGCTTTGCTTCAAGGCCTTTGTAAAGTCCCACTAATCCAAAACGCCTAAGGAGAAAAAAAACAAACAAGAAAACAAGTATGAACTTGTTTGTAAGTAAGAACTTTTCTGTAAGTAAATCACTACAAAGAAGAATCAATATCAGAAGTTAATGACAACTGTAGGAATCTTAAACCCATTCTTGATCTCGAGCCAGCTATGCTTAATAATATTTCAAAGAAAAAATTCTGCAGAAATTTAAGGTCTTTTGTGCAAGAAACCTGCTACTTTTCAAGTTGAGAGGTGTAATGAATTAGTATCCATATGTATCCTTGATGCCACTTACTGTACAGACATTTAGGAGAATCTGGGTTTGTAGGCTTACTCGACAATATATTACAAAAACCAGGTTGACTCAAATGTCAAGTTTAAGGGAGGGAAAAGGAAACAAAATCCAGATCCAGCAACATTTTCAAAATATTAGTAATACTCAAGTCTTCTGTATCATGGTAGGAGAAATAAAATGAGAAAGCTCACCTCACTCTCTGTTGAAGAAGATAAAGAACATTTCTAAGACTGCCCAGTGTACGGTTCTCTGGGTTCAACCTGTGGCGTCCAAACTGAAAAAAAGGAAGAGTATTTTGCTGCACTCTTTCCCCACTGTGCTTGGCAGAGAACACGATACATGCATGAAATCTGGAGAGCCTACCCTAAACCTCTTTAAACATTTTCCACGTTATATGGCCACCAGCAGAGAACTGAGGCCAAAGCTCATACTGCAAGCATTAAAACTGCACATACTACTGTAATTTGTTTTGGTTTTAAGATGGATTCTAACAAAGGCCACATTTCCTCTCTTTCAGTTGCTCTGGAGGAAGCAGTTTTCAAGATCTCAAAACCATAATTTGCAGAGTCTTAGTAGGGATATGACACTCAAAGGAAGTTCTTCCTGGCTTTCTCAGCTTTCACAAAGATTCAGACCCTCACACATCTGCAAATCATTACCACATTGAGATTGCATAGTTGAACACAAAATTTATCTGCCCAGCAATGGTCTTAGAGCAAACACTTATGTGTGAACTGCTGTGGAAGAACTCAAAATCGTTTGCTCCACCTACCTGGCCTAAATAATATTTCTCTTTTACTCACTGCACTTGCTTATCCCCAAGCTGGTTTTCAGTAGGCATGATAGCCGCTGCCGTAGTTTTGTGCCTCAAGAGTTAAACTAGCAATTTCAGCAACTCCTTTTCTGGCATTCATTGATACTTTTATCTGATACAGGTCTATAGTACTGTCAGCAAGCTGTAACTATGAATTATTAATATAAAAGAGTCGGCACGTTTGTATTTGTAACAGCACAGCATAATAGCTTTTGAAACCTGTATTAAGCTTCTGTGCTAAGAAAGGTGAACTTGAGCAACTGTATGTTGGATGAGATTTTTCCCAGAACATGCTCAGGCAACTGCTACTTCTTAGGTGTAAGAAATTACCATTGACAGTAGGTAAAGTATGCCAGCTGATTTAGGCAGATCAAAAATCTTAAGAAAATGCTAGGATGATACAGGTTCCTTTACTATGTGTCTCAATAATTTGGATGGCAACAGCAGCAACAAAATGCTAGTGGAAATCTCCCATTATTAGGTAAATATGTACTCAAAATCCACAAGCTTCTCATCAGCAACTACCCATTTGATACTGATAAATCAATGTTAAGAATTATTGTCAGACTCAGGCACACCCCCAAAAAATTGCTAACTAGGTTCCAAGTTACAATGTCAATCACTGCCCAGATTACTCATAGGCTTCCAAACTACACCACAATTAGGTGTTTCATTCTCCTCTTTTCTCCACCACTGGACAATTTTTGTACTACAAACAAAGGTTTGTACAAGAGATAAAAAAAAACATTAATTTTTCACTAGGATGTTAACACTTCAGCGTTTACTGGAGAAGATTTCCCAAAGGGACTGTGACAGAGAAAAGAGATTTTCATTTTAAAGATAACTTTTTCATCCGGGATCACTGAGAACATTAATGGTATTGCTGTATCTCCAGAGGCAAATTTAACTCATCTGCACTTTCCTGATACATAGGCTAAAGAACAGTTTCACTG
Source organism: Pachycephala philippinensis (assembly GCA_013397055.1). NCBI lineage: Eukaryota > Metazoa > Chordata > Aves > Passeriformes > Pachycephala > Pachycephala philippinensis. The sequence goes on from VWZT01013679.1 coordinate 34,970, forward strand.
CATAATGAGTAACACCAGTGTCACATAGTTTTAATGGCTGAAAGGGAGAGAGACGTACCAAATGGCAATGCTGGAAGCTGCTACCACTATCAATTACACAGGGTAACTGTTCGTTATATGACAGCAAGAAGAGAGCTGTGCCAAAGAGTTGAAAGCAAAGATGTAGAGACTTTATTACAAAGAACTCTAGTAACTTTCAAAATAGAGCAAGTTTCTAAAGATTTAAGGTTAAAAAGAAAAAAAAAAAGTCCTGTACTACTTTGATGACAGAACTTAGTTATGATGTGTAAGTTATACGAATTATATTGAGCTTATATTAGTTTGTGTGTAAATCTGCTAAAATTGTTTCCAATAAACCCCTGCAACTACATATATTTTTTTTCATGCAGAATATTAGTTCTGAAAATACTGAGCCTTTACTCATAACCTTTTTTCTTTAACATCACTTAGTGTGAATGACAAAAACCAACTGGAACAATGCCAACTTTAGATTAGAAAACACATCACGAAGTAGAGCAAGTCTGAACTTGACAGCAAAGACGTCACAGACGCACATTTCTGCTGTCCTCCACAGACATGTTCAGCACTCCTGGCTATTTTTTCATAGAGCAAAGGGACAGAAGTCACCCCTAGTGACTGCAGAACTAGAGACAGGGTCCTTGTGTTTCCCATCATCACAGGGAGAGGATGGACTGGCAGGTTTTTTTTCCTTACACTGTCACCAAGAGACAGAAGAATTTTGTTGAAAAAGCTAAAAGGAGACAAAAAACATGAAGCCACAAGACTGTAACCACTTCTCTAGGAACCATGGAAAGGAACAAGGGCTGAAGCTGTTCTGCTGGATGCAGCTCCATGAAACCTGCTCTGCTGTGCAGTGCTCAGGCTAAAACAGAGCACTCCAACTTTCCTTCCAGTTGTCCTTCACACCAGGAGAAACTGCATCACAAATTGAAAACAGACTGATGTTGCAACTTATCCAAACAGAGCTATTTTTGCTTAAATGTTTTTCTGTATCTGCCACTTCAGTAACAGAAGTCCCTGTTATTAGTTTAGCTACTAAGATGTGTCCAGGCTGTTAAAACAGGGTAAGGCATTGAAAGAAAGCACTAGCTCAGCTGATCCAAAACTATGAAAACTTCAGAAAAGATGACTGCTGACAAAATTACACACTAAGTATATTCAAGCCCTCTTGCTTTGAAATATAGCATCCTAACTATCTTTTTGCAGGCTACAAAAAAATCATAATACATTTATTCCACTCTAATTAGAGAGTTACAAATAATTACAAAATTTGCTTGAAAATTACGTTTTCCAGATGAAGAATTAACAAGAAAATTCCCTTATTAGAGAAGTCTGAAAAGTGATACCCTGAGCATGGAAGGCTAGTTTTCAGTAATTCAACTCATTCTCCAAATTTGTCCAAGTTTTAGAACATATGCAACAGCTTTCCCATACAAGTTAAGGCTTCTCCTTACTTAGGAAAATATATTTCATGTGGAAACACTTATTAAGATTTAACTGTTACAAAAACAGAGTTTAAAGCACAGAAAATAAAGTACAATATGCTTATCCATGGCCAGGTCTCCTCCTTCCCTCCTACCCCTCACTTTTGTCTTGTGTCAATATTTCAACAATATTGGTACACACTGAAGGCAGCAGCATTATCCAGTATATATACAAATTGCAAGTAAGAATAAATGCAAGTGTTTCCATTACCACTACAATTAGCCTACATGGCCACGCAAGTGGTTAAAGATATTATTTATGAGGGAGCTCAGCTTCCCCTGTTGAATCACATTCAGGACACTGACAAGGTCAGACCATCATCTGAACAACAAAACCTATGAATAGAACTTTTTTTTTATTACCATAGGTCATCTGGAAACAGACTGGTTTTAGAAGATTTAATTTTAACTTCCCACTTGACACATTTTCCATTTATATTCCAAGAAGTATATGCACATTTTTGTAGTGTCTAAAAGCAGGGCAATGCATCAGCTTCTGTGAGACACTGTACCAATACAATATGTTGGCAATCCTACCAGCTACTTGAAACAAATGTGTACCAGTATACCAAGTTCAATCAAAACCAAAGAGGAGAGACATTCTAATCAGTGACCTGCACTGGGAAAAATACCTCCCAAAACAATGGCTCCATTAACACAAATAAAAACAAGCCATGTGAACAAGGCTTGCATGATACAGACCAACCCTGAAATGAAATTATTACTTACCCGCAGAATTGACTGTACTGTCTGCAGAGGATAAGTGAGGGTGGTGGCAAATGCTTTGGCTATCGCACCAATGACAAAAGCGTCCAAAGATGTGAGCTGTTCAATAGATAAAGAATAGATTTACTTCCACATATTACCAAAACAGCCAACTATCCATTTATATTTGGGGATTCTGTACTGCTACCTGCTACCAGATTATCTAAGGATATTTGGCATAAAGATTTCATGAAATTCTCATTTTAAAGAGTTGGTTATGGTTCAATTAACTTACTTTTCCACAATTTAAGTTTATTTGTAACTTCTACCCGTTTTTGCATCTCTCAATATAACTAGACTACTAAAACATGGTTGATATAAGGCCATACAACTAGATCACTTTAAAGCACCAAGAGTAGACAAAAGATAAGGAAGTATCATTTAAACATATCATCAATCAATAAGCATTCCAGTTTTTGCAACAGTGAAACTAACAAGTCACATGGTGCTTATGAAAAGATGTCAGCACAAGATTCCTTGAACATCACTCTGTATTCCTGAGACATAATCACTAAACTCCCAGTCAGAATTTTAGTCTCGATGCCATAGGCTAAAAATCTCATCCCCTATGAGTCAAGAACCCCTGCAGAAGCCCATCCTCAGCACCAAAGCTCACACTGCTCCAGGATGCACCAAATACATTGTTACAGTCTACACCCATTACAGTGCGTTTCATCACTGAACATAAGTAGGTACCCATATCAAAACATGCTCAAAATATATTCACAAGACATTGACTGGAATCAAAAAATATGCTCATGCATGCACATCTTTCAAAAGGTCAACCTGATATATTTAAGACAACCAGGAAAAGACCAAATAGGAAGAAAAATGTTGTCCAAAATTAAAATGACTATTCCTAGGTGAAAAAAAAGTATTTCCCCTCTTCACTGATCGTGGACAAAAAAAATGCCCTAATTTAAGGTGGAACTAAGTAATTTAGAAGAAACAAATATATAAATAAATATTTTATTAGCCAACAGGAAAATAACAATGCAGATGGAAGCTAAGCTCATCATTCAAAAAATGTATTGTGCATAATGTAACAGAGTAGATCCATCAAGCACAAATGGAGAGCTACAGCTGCAGTATTAACTAAAGACAGTAAAAATTCACACCTCACTGACGATGCAAAATCTCGTGTAAAAATAATCTCACTATGTCTTGGGGAAAAACAATATGGCTTGGTAACATGCTCGTATGACCTAATGTTCTAAAATCACAAATTAACAGCAAAGCGCCACATCTTAAAGATGTGTTATGACATTAACTGAAAATATAACAAAAATGCTTTTCAGTTCGCTGGAACATAAAAGGAACATGAGTTTCAGCTGAGATGCTATATCTGATATAGACAAAAAGAAAAGAATAAGGAAAAAGAAGAGGACTATAAAGCAGGGACAGAAAAGTGATTATACTTCTATTTAGAGAATCAGGAGGGCATGGTTGCAATGCTGTGTTTAATTCTAGTGCTCATCCTTGGTAAAATTATATTGAAAATTTGAGGTCTTCAAGAAAAAAAAAGTTATTATTTACTGTAAAAAGGGTTAAAAGCAGACTTCAAAAGAGTCAGTATGTAAATACTTTAAAAAGATATATTAGAATTGAAATGTCTACTTCAAACCAAGACCTGTGAACATATGCAAACAAATGTGGACAGGAGGTGCAGCTTTATTTTTCCAGGTAGAAGAATTCATTACAGGAATCTCTTCCCTAGGGACATGAAAGATTCCCATCTCATTTCATGATGCTGGACCCTTTTTAGACACACTAATTCAAGACACCACTTGAAAATACAAGAACCAAAACCAAACCTACATTCCGATTTTGTTCGAGTGATGCATATCAAAGAACCTGTCTTACAACAGAGCATGTTCATCATCTGGCCTCAAAACATACTCACTTGCAGCTGCTTTTTCAAAAGCTTTCGTTTAAAGCCTTCATAAAACATGAACTGTATGGCAGGATTGAAGACCAGCAGCAAGGAAGGAAAAGTACCATTCCACAGAGCTAAGACTCCTTCATCTCGTATTATCTGATGAAAGGCATCTGAGACAAGAGGTGGGGAAAAACATCATTAACATTTTGAGTACAAAACTCTGAATATAAAAGATATGAGAAGTTATTCTTAAAGCCTAATACTCAAAGTGTATAAAAATCCACTGCAGTCTTTTATGCAAGCATTTTTATCTTCCATTTTAATCCAGAAGTTAACAGAAAGGTAGTGACAAAGGAGGCTCTTGCTCGCATCACCGTTAACATAAACAAAACTTATCATCTGCACAGGCAGCCCCCCACTTTTTTTTTTTTACAAGTGTGGCATCAACATTAAGGTCTTCCAAACCTTCTTCAAAATTACAGTAATATTTATTTGGCTGGTTGGTTTTAAAAGGAAGACAGCCTGAACATGTGAATGATCAAGAAATAAAGGTGAGTGAAGTTTAATTTTCAGACTCTCTGTCCCAACTCAGACTCCCAGCTACCACTTCATGGGGCTCACTACTGCTCCATTATCTGTATGATAACATATCTGCCCTTGCAAAAGGTATTTCAGTCACAGGAGTGCACACTGCAAACTCCTAATTACCATCACAAATAGCCAAGTCCAGTTTCCTGTAAAACTCAATGACTGCAAAGTGACAGGGTAGCACAGAGATTATCAGTTACATGAACGAAAGTCTTCAAAGTCCTTGATATATTTTATTTCACTAACTTCTCTTTGGTTGTAGAAAACAACAGGTGCTTACCTATTATGCCTCTGTAATTGGTTGGTACAATGTCTTCATTTCTGAATTTTGCTCCCTGTAGCTTCAGGCGTGTGTTCACTACCCAGAGAGGGGTGGTCAAGAGTACATTCACTACTCCTAATGCAAAACACAGCACAAAGAAAATCAGCAAGAAACAGAAGATTTCAAATGTTTTCTTATCCCCTTTCCCCCCCCCAATTCACCTGCTACTGAAATTTCTGGTAGGAAGAAGGAAAAAAAAATCAACACAACATATGGGAAAAGTAAATGATAATTTGTACCCTAATTCCTGCAGCCTGTGTTCCAAAATACACTTACATGGAATTTTACCGTATACATATAGCCAACTTAAGATTTTCCCTCCTTACTTCCACCAGCTATTCAGCCAGTCATTATACCTACAGTGAAAATCTAAGAAACTACCAACTCCCCGCTACCCCCCAAAAAAAACCCAAACCCAGAGGTCTTTTTTACAGGGCTGGGGTTTTTTTTTTTAATCAGTTTGTTTCTATACATTCACACGAGCAATAGTCCCTGAAGAATATTACCGGCAAACACAAGGCCCACAGTGGTAATTTTGCACATTGGATTTGCTAGAAAGGTCCCTAATGTTATCATCCCTTCAAAGAAGGCACTGCAGCATCCACGTAAGAGGATGGAATTAAAAAGAACATATGGTCCCATTAGACCTGCATATATCTACGAACTTCCTGTCATTTTCAGGTGACAACCTAAAACCAAGTCTGAAAACTGACACCCAAATGCTGACATTAAAATTTCTTACTTACCGTAATTGAAATTATTTCAAAATTGGCCTATGTATTTTCCTCTGAAAAAAACCCAACTGTCACCTCTCCCTGCCACTTGTCTTCAGCATCTTAGTGATGATGCTTAGATACCTGGTAAGCACCACACCAGACACAAATATCATACTAAGCCACAAGAGCACCGTGCTTTGTGCCAGAATTCACAACAGGAACGGTTTATGCATCTCCCTAGGAGGTGGGGAGGACACAGAGGAGCAATCAGAAAGAAGCAGGTCTGCATACAATGGGAGGTGTGAGCACTTAGTGTGACCTCCAGAGGACTTCATAAAGAAAATCATTAGATAAAATATACCAAAAATACATTCTTGACAAAATAGAGATTTTTAAGTATTACCTGCAACAACCCCAAGAACCAAGTCTTTTCCAGTGGTTGAATGCTGACCTTTGACCCAGAGGGCTTTAAGACTATTAAACGTATAAAAATAAACAAAATTGGAGCAGCAAAGGCTGGAGATAACAGGGAACCATCCTCGATATGGTGCCAACCTAATGGAGAGCAAAGAGTCACAGTAAGAATAAGCAAAGTACTTGTGTGATCTGGCTGATTTTATGTGTTGGTGGAGGATCCCAGAGATACAACGCTGTATACTACATAAAGTACTAACCAGGTATGTCTTTATCAGCAAGGGTAACAAACCATACCTAACTCCTGAGTAAGGAAAAAAAGTACCTGGATTCTCACACAAGATTTAAACATTTAAGACTAGTTACTGAAATTCATATTCTCCACCTAGGAGAGTTTTCCAAAGCATGCAACCTGGGACACAAGATACACAGGTGGGAAGAATTTCTAACAAATGCCTTACAATAAAATCTAGGGCAAATCAGTCAGGTAAGTGAGAAATAGACATTACCTAGCTAAATTTAACTAGATTAATCGCAGATGAAAAACTGAAGATCATCTAAATCTGTCTTGATTCAAGAATGATTTTGTAACAGCTGACTAACAAAGCTCCCTTCTCTGACAGGCCTGATGATCCTGTAAAACAGGGACACCTCAACAGCTGTCCTACATTCCCAACACATTCTACAAAACATCCAAAAAGATATAGTTATACACACCTTCACTGGAGTTGCACAGAACAGGTAGAGAGCTGGTATCATGATAAAAGCATAAAAAATCACCCCAACAGCAGTAATTATGGAGGTTCTATAGTATTCATTAAAATACTGGGAGTACATAGAATTTAAGGATCTCCAACAAGACTGTAAAAGATGCAAGGCTGGTAAACACTTCATCTAACTTTTCTTAACATGTAAATGCTACCTTTTCATCTCAAATCCATCAAGTGCTTCTCCCTCCTCTGTAACTGGGGAGGGAGCTCAATAACCCCTATTATTGAGGCTGCTTCTGAATTTACAGCCTTAGCTAACCATGCAGTTACAATTACGAATTAACTGACTATGCAGTTATTCATAAGCCAAATTAAAACAATTCTTATATTACCTATCTCTTCTGTGCCGGAAAAGAAAGGGAGAAACATCCTCTAGGGATCATATAATCTAACTGAGAGTGTCAGTTTGGGCTTGCTTGATTTATTAAGAACAACTTCTGATGATTTTCAAACGAAACATCTTGGAGTACAAAACATGAAACTAGAACAAAACCCATGAATTTATTTTAATGACTTAAGTTGTCAGTAGTAGCATCTATGATTTACTGCAATCTTGAGAAAAACCTGGTGTACTCTAGTGAACACCTTTCAGGTCACCCAGAAAAGGGTGGAAGTGCACGGAAGAAAGCAAAGCTGTTTGATAAACTTCTGTAGGAAGTTCTTTAGCTCAACCTATTTGCTTTATGTAGACGAGAGAAGCAGTCTCACCAAAGTATGGTAATGAGACAAGACTCTACAAGCTAATGTGAACAAAACGTTTATGATCTCACATCACATTTCAGATTTGTTGTTGTTTGGGCTTTTTTTTGTTACTTCAGACACATCTCTAAATTAGTACCATTGCTTCACCAGGCCTTCCCAATACCTTTGAAAGAAGCAACGTTCTTCTCTTGCCAGAGCTACTGATTTTTCTGTTTCACAGAAAAAGTAGGATGACCACTTTTGCAGTCTTTCCACCTCAGTTAACTTCTTCATTTTTCTTTCTTACTTTTTTCTTTCCTTTTTCTTTAATTGAAGTTTACTTGCCACCCTCACGTGACAGAGGTAATGCGGGAATGTGATACAAGAGAGATCAGCTGGCAGAGAACTCCTCATGTGTACAACTGCCCAGGTTCAAAGGTGGCACAGCATTATGGGCCAAGTTAAACTTTTGTCAGCTTTAATGTCCTGGAAGCTCTAGTCTACTTAGGAGTTCCAGGGATTCAGTTAGGAAAATACTTCTAAACAAGGACAGGCATACAACTGTTTTTCCCAGCCAGCTCAGCTCAGACTATGACAAATACTAAAGCACAGCACAACTGAAAGGTAACTGCTTTTAGACAGATATTGAATTCCACCAGCATAAAGTGTCATGTGTTGTTTACTTCTACATGCTTAGGAGAAGAAAAAACCTTCCAACTGGGAAACATGTCTCAATTCTCCTCTTGAAAGTGGCTCAGTTGTCCAGGAGTTTCATCTTTGTTATGAGAAATTGACACACCCAAGAATCCAGGCAGACAAAGCTGGTTGATCAGGTATATGAAGGTACGTTTGCATTTCTGAGGAGGCACAGCTACCTCACTAATGAAGGCACAGTTACATCACTGAACAGATCAATTGCATAAGGTGCTCAAGAAAGTTAATCTTAGTTAGCTAAAGATGAACACATAAGATTAAGCAAGTCATATCACACTTGTGTGGAGACATTTCAATCCAAAATAAAAATCTGTCCACACAGATACAGGCTAAGTGTTCCACTTTAAAAGCATATTCAAATTAGTTTTAGAGCTTGTCTACAAGCAGACAAACAGAAAATTAGTATCTACTTACAGGCCTTCTTCTTTGATTATTTCCAAAAGGACTGCCGGTGTTGTCTTTGACTTCCGCTTCTCATCAACTGGAAAACAGAAGAATCAAAATTTTAGATGATTCTAGTTTTTAGCACTCTTTTCCAAGTCCTTATCCTTGCAATTCTGAATATACCCTACAAGAACACATTTCTTCTTCCTCATAAAGGATAGAAATTCTCTATTTCTCCTTAGTTTCATTTGCTAGGTAAGACTATTTCTTTTTATTACTCTTCCCCAGACTGGCAGGTTCTGTTGTGCTCCAGAGTATCTATTAATTACCAATTCCTAATTGTTGTGACATGAACTGAAGGTAGGTTCCCCTTAGGAAGAGGGCTAGAATTGGGCCTGTCTTATTGCTCTCAAAATTATTCCTTAGACACCAGACTAGCACCAGTAGCAGAGCAATCTCCTACAGTTCATCTGCAAACAGCTAAGCCTTAGCAAAACAGTCTCTTCCTGCACTGAAAGCTGTTCATTTCTCAGCCATGTACTTCTGATGACCTGGCTGATGATCTCCCTCCAGTCCTTAATAGAGCTTTGGTCATAGCTCTAAAATGCTTGGTGATTCTGTGACTTTTGATTAGAAGACAGAGTTTTAGAACAACACAGTTTATACTCAGATGCATTTTTGTAAATATTGGATATTCCTAATCCCAGTTCTAACCCTGACTTTTCCCTTTAAACCATCCCCAGAAATAATTCTCGGCTTGTTTTTCATGCTGCTGCCCCTGCATTTTGAAGTGTTCTCAGCAGCCAAAACCAACAACACACAAATATAATCCTGTGCAATCTCACATCTTTGTTTTTCTCTTTGGTCTTAGATAATCATTTAAAAGCCACATCTGTTCACAGATCACACAGCCCTTTCAGCTAATTAAAAGATTTCCCAACTTTCAAAAGGAAGAATTATCTCCAACTGGAAAAATGGTGTTAGTATTAGACAGGTAAGACTCCTGTTCATGTAAAACATTCCCCCTACAACCACCCAGGCCAAGATGAACAGAAACACCATTGTACAAAGAAACTAGATTTTGACACTTACCCTGAAGTCTAAGCCTAGCTGTATCCAAAGGAAAAAATACAGTCATTGCAGTCATACTGCCCTGAAAAACAAAACAAACTGGCTATATAGTGTATCAGTTGCTTATACAGTGCCTGCTAGACTCTTTGTAACCCTTCACTTCTCACCCAGAAACCAGTCTGCTGAGCAAGTTTAAAAGGGAGATAAACTCCATACATAACAACATTTTTTCTTGGTCCCATACTTACAAATGAGGGGTTTTTTCTCTTGCATTAGATCAAGCTAAAATTAAAACCACTAAAAGCTTTTTGCCAAAGGAGAAAGTTTTTGAAGCTTGAGAGCTGATCTAGTGGGCAGCAGAAAACAAACATACTGCACTTTATCTTCCATTAGCCTCAAAAAGGCCCTGGCTTGGTGTAAACCTGTTCTCCATGCACCAACTGGCTGCTAAAGCTGTGGCACCTCTTCCATTAGCAGCTGTGCAAACTGTTTAAATGGTGGGAAGGTCTGGGACACAGCAAGTAACTCAACGCTGTGTTTGAAGTACAGTGCACAGTGTGACTTGAGCTCTTCTAGAGCTGTCATGCCATACATTTAAGTGAGCTTTGCCTCCGGAAATGCTACAGCTCCTGAGCAGGCTGCTTGGACCTATCTACAACCAGCAACAGAGGATTATTTTTCCAGTGGTGTTTCCACAATAAAACAACTCTGGGTTGAAGTCTTAACCAGACTTAAGTTTCTCCAGTTTTTGTAACACCAGGTAGCAGACAAAAGGAAAGACTTGGCCACAATTACCTGGTTATTTTAACCCGCTTGGGCTCTTGCCAAAATAAGTGGTTCTGCTCTCCCACATACTTGGGCTGTGTCTGCTCATTCTCAGTACCTACCACATACCCAGCTGGACAGCAAATGGATTAATGAACCCATCTGACTGAAAATTTATAAAAAGTATCTAAATTAGAAGGTCAGTGCCAGCACAAAAAAGTGCCAGAAAGATCCAAAATACTCCTCCTAATGAGAGCTGCATTACCGCAATTTTGAAGACAGCCTCAAAACGCAGTTACACCTACGCACGGAACAAGACTGCACAGTCACTACAACTTCCAGCCTTCCCCTGCTCAGTTTATCCTGCTTCCATCCTCCTAAAGCAAGATTTATCCTGGATCCTACTCTCAATGCAATGCACCACACAGCAGCAACACACACACACACACACTTGCACTCAAACTTAGAAAATGGAAATGAGGAAATAGTCGGGCTAGTGTCACACAGGACACAATGTATCTGTGGACACAAGACACAGAATAGTCTATTTCAGCTGGAAAGGACCTGCAGTGATCACCTAGTCCTGCTGCCCCCACCCCTCCTCAGGGCTGACCAAAAGCTAAAGCATGTTATTAAGTGCATTTTCCAAATGCCTCTTAAACACTGACAGGTATGGGGCATTGACCACCTCTCTAAGGATCTGTTCCAGTGTTTGACTGTCAAATTCCAGTGTTCGACTGTTCCATTTATATGGAACTATAGTTCAGGAGAACATCATCGGATAACTAAGCTGACCTAACAGATCATTGCACATAAAAACTGATTTGCACCCTCTCCCCTTCTTTTGCTAAATTGAGGGAAATAGAAAAGCCAAGTTACTTTTCTCCTGGGTTTACAAATGGAACAACTCAACTACATGATGAGGAGGCTGCCAGAAGCATCATATGGGGGAGACAGGATTTCACGGCTAGACGAAAGGAAAAGTGGGATGAGCAGGACCAGTCCTTTCCCAACAACAAAAGCCCTCAAGACAGACTCAGATTTCTTGCTAAATTGCACTTGAGACCAGCAGGTAAAGTAAGTTATAGTACTGATTGCAGGAACAGATGCTGCCATGTATTACCCTGCGCTGCTGGACGGGTGAGGCTTCGCTGTCAGCCTTCCCACCAGCTCCCTGACTGTTCACAATGGAGGTAGTTTGCCAAGTCACATTACCACTGAATAATCACAGGGACAGGTACAGACTGGTTCATGTAATCCCAGGCTCTCGGTCAACTGTATTTGCACCCCCGCCTCCTCCAATCTGGCGGCATAACTTTTTGGGCACCTACACAATGATGCAGACACAGAAACCAACCAGGCTGAAAAACAACTTTTTCCACTGGGCTACTTCTTCAGCCACATCAGTTCACTGGCCAGTCATGGCACCAGAAAAACAGCTGTGCAGTAGCCAAGAGGTGGCCAGAACAAATGGCCTGAGGTGACTGCTCCCAAGATGCGCAGGACCACAGCCTGAAGCTTGGCTTTATAAAAAACAGTAATAACAAAAAATTTAAAACATATAAAAGAATTTAAATACTATTTTTCAGCCAACATTCAGCCAACAAAGCAGCCAGACTGATGCTATAATACTCCTATAAAATACTCATCCCTCTCATAGCTTTTGCAACAGGAAGATTGCGTTTTAGCAACATGCAGAGTTAAAGAATACTTATATAATTCAATTAAAGTTCACAGGAAATCAAGCACTGGGTTTTTTTTTTTTACTGTTCACAAAACTATTCCTTCATCTCAAATTTGACTAGGTTGCCTAGAAGGTATATGAACTTTCAGTATATTAGAATACAAACAAAAGTTATCATGTTGTGCTCTGACATGTGCTTCTGATGCATTACCTCAGCACAGTTCTGGGTTTACGGCTGAATTTATAAGCTTAGTTCACACCACAAACTTTTTTCAGGGGCACAACCTGATTACAGCAATCTGTATTTGAAGTGAGAAGCTAATAACAAGGTCTAGAAAGTATCACTGACTTCTGTAGAAGCCAGCAAAAGGAAAATGGGTAGCATTTCAATAATGAGATCATTTGAGAGTTCCACTTTTTGAAAGCAGAAACAAAATCCCCACCGCCTTTGATGTTTAAATAAGCAGACTTAAAACAATTTAAAGAGCAGACAAAAATCTTGTGTTTATTTATAACAAAACCAAAACATCCCTTAGAGTCTTACTTTTTCCTTTCAGAGTCAGGCTTTATAACAGAACCACTGAATTGTCAGGGTTGGAAGGGACCTCTGGAGATCACTCAGTCCAACCCCCCTACCAAAGCAGTGTCACCTAGAGCAGGTGACACAGGAATGCGTCCAGGTGGGTTTTGAATATCCCCAGAGGGGGAGACTCCACGACCTCCCTGGGCAGCCTGTTCCAGTGTTTATCATTCAATAATATTTAGCGACTTTCATCCTATAGGAGACATGACAAGTTCCTTCTATCCATCAGTATGCCCAATCTAACACACTACATGAACTAAAATTCTTGATCTGTTGGAAGCAGAAGGCCGATTTGTTATTTAGAGCTAGCACTCTGAAAAGAAAAATTCAAAGGCTGGGCATACTAGGAAATCTACATAATTCAATGCGACTTTTTAATTTACAAGCGTCACATGAAAAATTAAATTCAGTAACTGACACAAACCTCCTCCGGCTGCACTGCGCTCGCTTTACATTTTGATTAACACCTATGCGCCGCCTCACCCTTCGCAACTCCTAAGCACTCATGAGGCCGTGGCAGGAGGGCGATGCTTGGCACAGCTCTCGGATTACACAGCTGAAGCGCTGCCCCTCTGCCTGAGCTTCTGGGAGGCTTAGATTTTCACCGCTGAAGTGATGCCCAGCTCCAGACGCGTCAACCCGGCTTTCTGAGGGGCAGCTCCCTGCAGCTCCCGCTGGCTCAGAGGAGGCTCCGGCTGCTCAGGCCCAGTGCCGGCCTCCAGCTTCACCCAGCCCCGCGCCGGTTC
>VWZT01013679.1:48563-79726 GCA_013397055.1 Pachycephala philippinensis
GCGGAGGAGGCGGAGGGGGTGGGGTGGTTTGTGGGGCTTTTCGGAAAAATACTGCATTCAGGGTACCTGGGAAATGCGTTACTGTTCCTTCCTCTGTAACTACAACAGCGCCTTTTCCCTCCACCAGCAGCTTCGCTTCGCTTCGAGAAGAGGCCGCCGAGAGGGAACCTCATCAGTGGGTATCAGCATCTCAAGGGTGGTAAGAGGATGGAGCCAGGCTCTTCTCGGTCGAGCCAAGCAATAGAACAAGAGGCAACGGGCAGAAACTGAGGCACAGGAAGTTCCACCTGAACATGAGGAAGAACTTCTGTACTGCGCAGTGACCACACACTGGAACAGATTGCCCAGAGAGGTTGTGGAGTCTCCCTCACTGGAGATATTCAAGAACCCTCTGGACACAATCCTGTGTCGTATTTAATAGCAATAGTGCCGCTATTTCTTTTGGGTTTTTTTGTTTTTTTGTTTTTTCTTTTTTAGCAATTTCACTTGAGAATCACAGAAAAGTCTGAGTTGAAAAGGACCCTGCAGCATCATCATCATATGCTCTGGGATGACCCTGCTCAAACAGGGAGGCTGGACCAGATAACCCACTGTGATCCATCTTCAACATGACCCATTTTATGATTCTGTGATTCCCTTTCCCAAACATTTAACACAAGCATTTAATTACAAAGAAGTAGCAATACTAAACTTCACATTCTGATTCTGCTTTTTGCTAATTACAGTCTCTTTTACCTACCAGTCTGGTATCTTCAAAGTAACACTTTTTCAAGACAATAATTTTTTCTTATTACATGTGGACCAATTGAGTCTGATGCATTTTCAAACATCAGGGGATGTTTAGCCTGGAGAAAAGGAAGCTCAGGGGACACCTTATTGCACTCTACACGTTAAAGGAGGTTGTAGCAGGGCGGGGGTCGGCCTCTTCTCCCAGATAGCAAGCTACAGGAAAAGAGAAAATAGCCTCAAGTTGCACCAGGGGAGGTTTAGATTGGATATTAAGAAAAAATTCTTTAATGAAGGGGCTGCCCAGCACTAGAACAGGCTGTCCAGGGAAGTGGTTGAGTCACTATCCCTGGAGGTATTTACAACACATGTAGATACTGCACTTGGGAACATGGTTTAGTGGTGGATGTGGCAGTGCTGGGTTTGTGGTTGGACTCAATCTTAGAGGTCTTTTCCAAACTAAACAATTCTATTATTCTATTTTGTTTACTCCTTTTCCCAGCATGTAAGCCCCTGCTCCTCCTTCGCCATCATGCTGAGAGCCTGCAGCCGAAGCACACCGCTACAAACAGAACATCTTCTGGCTTGTCACACCCTGTGGTAGCTGAGGATGGAATGAGAAATCCTAGCAAGACAGCACTAGACACAGCTGGCCAAAGCACAGGGGAGGCATGGCTCACTGCAGTTAGGGCACATGGAGACAAGGCTATCAAACACACAGTTTGGGAAATTATCTATAATCCTATAGCCTCCTCTTGAACTTTTAGGTAGGAGAGGTTCCACAGGTATGAAGCAGCTGAGGAAATTAAATGAGTTTGGACATGCCACAATTTATAACAGCACTTGGGAGATGATGCCCATGTCTGTTCATATCCTGTTGGGTTTTTTCCCATTCTCATGTCATATACTGGTTTCCAGATAGCTTCAAGGTTTTGCCTGCGTTAATAATTGCTCCCCTTTTGTTAGTTTCACCTATACTTGAGAAAAAACTATAATTAAAGATAGGAATGAATATTCTCTTTAGCTTTGTATCATGTTACTCCTGGGTTCTTTGGTTGCTATTGATACTCCATCATCTTTCATTCTCTCTGAAAGAATAACTTAATAACTTTTTCTTCATAATTGCAATTAGTTCTTCAGCCTCAACTCCCCAGCTGCCTCTTGTCTGAGCTGCAAGAGCTCCTAGTGCTTACATCTGTGGTAGGAATCATCCTACCATGCATTACTTAAACAAGGACAGGGTAGTTGGAATATTACACTCTTCCCAAGAGTTTCTATCACACATTTGGGTAAGCCATTCCTTTTTGAGAAGATGTTCCTTCATCAGGTGGCTATTAACAGACCCCTTGTCTCCACCCTTCTGTGAGGAAAATCCCATTATCTTCTCTGAGGGAGGGCAGGTAAAAAGAACACAGGAGACTGTGCCTAATGCAAGTGTTTCACTTGGAGAAAAACATTTCTCCAGTGCAGTGCTCCAGCACATCCCTGTACTCAGACCTTAGATGATGATACCAGCAACCTAACAGGCCACAATTCTTTTATACAATGCTGATACTGCTGATAGTCCCTTTTTTTTTTTTTAATAATGTAAATTACACTTCTGACTGAGTGACAGTACTTTGGTTCAGGCATCACAAAAAAGGAGGCCTGACTGAAATCATCCCTGCAACGTGAAGCCCGAGAATCGTCCTAAGCCGTATCTTACCCAGGAACAAAGGAGTTTAGGCCTCTCTTACCAGGTGCTCACAGTACCAGCCTGAGCTGGGACTAGACAGAACTGAAACTGCTACAGATGCACACCTGCACATACACCAAAAGGGGCTCTGACTACGAGTCAGTCACTCTACCCTCTAAATAAACATCTGTAGCCCCCATGAGCTCACTGAGCTCTCTGGTACAGCAGCAGGCTGCTCAGCAATGACCTCCCCCTCAAGCAGGGATGGCTCTTAAGGTTAATGCTGGAGGCTGAAAGATCCCCTTATCAAACATCTGATATCTGTAATGAGGAAAGTGACATTTTACATTAAGCCTAGAAGTATAATGTATACTAGCAGCAGCTTTTATAAATCTAGCTATAGCTTAATTATTAGAAGTATAGTAAGTAGTAGAGTGTTCAACCAGAGTGTAAATTGTTGTTTTAACAGTAATTAAAAGCATTGTTAAATAACTGTTTAATTACCCTTGAATTATTAATAACAATTCTATCATCATTCACTTTTCATTTAGGTGTCAATTACCTTTGATCACCGTTTACTCATTAATAAAACCTTTTTAGTTACACCCACATTGATGTACTCTTAATAACTCACCTGTGACACACTCCTATATGCAAAAGACTCAGCCCTTAATTTAGAATTAAGGTGTACACAGGTCACTGGCTATCTCCTGTCACTAAAGTAGGCGGGAGCAGCCTTACAAATCCAGGGAACAACTATGCAAAGTGATTGCACAATCAGGTCCATGAGCTTCCAGTAGAAATGCCTCAAACAGGACACAGACTGCCATTACTGCTGTTTTTGTGGTTTTGTCCCTCTTGTGTGAAGGGAAGCTTTCACCAAAGAGTCAGTTTATACTGCAGACTGAAATTCCATCATAAACGTGCAACCTAAAGAACTCTATTTCTACTACATTTAGCAATATTTTTAATACAGCACTATGCCCTGTATATATTGCAAACAGGTATTAACAGGTAATGCAACAACTGCAATATTCTTAAAGCAACTTACTTCATTGTTGGAACATACAGACCTAGTGAAGCTGTCCAAGAAATACAAGGGCACACTATAGATTAGGTTAAACAAGATTTGCCTTGTATTATATTGAGGGGGAAAAAAAGGAAATTACCTAAAAACCCATCTAAACCTACCTACATAAAAAGTTTCATGAAGGCATGGCCTTAAGGTCTTCACAGAAATGCTGCAATTTCACCAGGTTTCCAGGAAAACACATAACACGCACAAGTGCGGTTTAAGGAAGGACAGAAGGCCCAAGTCATCTACTTTTCCTCAAATCTGTCAATTCTTCTGGAAAGCCTGGAAGAAGTGAAGTTAAGCAACTACAAGTACAAACGTAGTCTCTGTACATGAACTGCATCTTCGTAATTTCTTGCTTGCGTAATTCTGTAGGTTCCTGTACAAGGAGGTGATCAATCTTGAGAAAATTTATTCTTTGTAGATTTTCTTTGGCTGACGCAAACTTCGTTTCTGATTCATGACAAGGAATGAGGATACTGTTGGTGACTCCAGAGGTCAAATTTACTGCCTCTGCACTGTGTCCTACCTTTGCAAGTAAAGAATGAACTCTGAACTTAAACTATTTCTACCCTACTACTCTCCTCATTCTAACATTAATTAAAAAAAAAAATCAGAAACGCGTATCTCCTTTATTTTTGCTTAGAAATTCAATTCATTAGAGAGTACAAACATGTTAAGACAGAATTTAATTACTACTTTCAAAACAACTTTCTGAATCTGTTGCAAAACTTTCAGAGAAGGTGGATAAACTGGATCATACTCCCAGGACATCATAGATAAAAGCAACTAGAAATTAAAATAAGATTGCATGTGCTGACAATTTGAATTCATTAAATAGAGCAATTTGATCACACCAGCTTGTCAAGATCAGGCTTAAGTATTAAGGCCAAGGTAAAACCAGCCTCTTTCAGAAGCAAGCATTGTAATCACAAACATATTAAAAACCACACATGTGTGAACTTTGCCTGAACAGATTCTGACTGAGCCTCTGGAACAATGCAGAATGTTCCCTATGCACTTCATCTAGGTCCAGGGACATCAGAAAAGTTGAAATTCTTTTTATTTTAACTTACTTGCATTTGCCATTATCAGTTTTAATCTCCTGTCATGGTACTTGCTCAACAGCCTACCTAGACCAAATGTCCCTCAGCCACCTTTAGTTTTACATAGACTAAGCAATTGTCAAACACAAATTTTGTTGCCTTGATGTTGTTGCTTTTTCCCTTAGGCACTTCATAAATGTTTAACAATTGTTCTGTTCTAATTGCACATTTTTCTGGGGTTTTTGTTTGGTTGAGTGGTTTGGTTTGTTTGTTTGTTGGTTTGTTTTGGTTTTTTTGGTTTTTGTTGTTGGTTTTGGGTGGGTTGGGGGGGCTTTTTTTTGTTTGGTTGGTTGGTTTGGTGGGGTTTGGTTGGTTGGTTTTTTGTTGGGTTTGTTGTTGTTGTTGGGTTTTTTGTGGTTTTTTTATTTGGTTGGTTGGTTTTTGGTTTTTTGGGTATTTTTTGTGAAGGCTAGTAATTAATTCCAGTTCAGAATCTTGCTTTTTCTGGTCTGAAAAGTTTTCACACGAGAGAAAAAATGTGCGAGATTACAAAATGGCTTCTGAAAAATCTATTATTTTTCAAGAATTTTTCCTCATTGTAGGATAACACACAAGAAAGCATGAGGGCAAATCATCTTGTAGAACAGTTGTGTTAATTTTTCCTTATAAACTTTTAGCAATAAGCCGTATTTTAGACCAATTTTTTAAAAATCTGAAATAAGAAAACACAGGTGGTTTTCTTTTCCAAATAAGAACTAGATTCTAGTGGCTGAAAATCAGAATGGATTTTCTCTAATGAGAGGCAGTGCAGTTGGCTGCAGCTCAGACACTTAATTCTCAATATAGTACTTTGATATTTTTCGATCTAATACTGATGATTTCCCAACAACTTGTACCTTCAGCCTTTTTTAAATGCTAATTTTATTGAACACTGCGCTGGTTGTTACATGGTTTCAGCTATGATATTTTTCCTTCTGAAATGCAAAATGCAAATTCAACTCATTTCTAGTAACTCTTACCCAGCAGTGAGAATGTTAGAAAACTAAATGTTTCAATAATGGAATTCAATTACTACCTTCTTTAGACCTCACCTCCTTGTTACTTACTTTGCACTTGAGTAAAAAGTACCTTGTTTTTCTGAATACCTTTGTTCAATACAAATTATCTTACCATCTGCACTGCTGCAGCTGCTGTACTTCAGGAAGAAATTCTAAGATAAACTGCTAACCTTAACCCTGTAATCTTTCACGTTTAATTTCTTTACCTCTAGAAGCAACTCACACTCCTTGTAGCCTCTGAAATAAATGTTTACATGTTAAAAAAATCCAGTGCAACAATGAAGGTGCCAAAGTTCTAACCCACTTAACAAAAAGAGATATAACACATTCTGCAAATACATTTATTTCTTGATAAGATCTCAAGTTTGTCTGAGATCATCCATCTAGAATACATCTTTCAGAAGTGTGCTTGTACAGCAGACATATACAGTAGTAACACTTTGTTAGCAAGATTACAAATTAACATCTGGATATGGTTAGTCATTAAGATTCAGATTTACAGGAGAGTCCTTGGTATTTACATTCCGTGGGACCTCAGGACCTCCAGTCAGTAGGGACAAGGAAAGGTTTGTCTTACATGAAGTTCCAGTTTGTGAGGATCACATCAGGTGAGTATCACTTACCCAAGCTCTGATTCACAAGGTGATCAATGACTTGTAGCCCGGTCACTTGAATTTTTTTTCTTGCTCCATAGTACAGATCCACCAGCAACCACCTGACTTGTTTCATTTGTCACATTAAAACTGTTCTGCTTCCTCTGTATGTGCATTTTCTCATATCACACAACTGACCTCCTATGATTTGTCTTGTGGTTCTTAACATGGAGGTGTCTGCATTCGATTGGACACCACCATTTTTTACTCCACTTCAGCTCTTCGATAATCCAGAATTACTTTCCTACAATGCTGCCCTCACTCCATCATGTGTGAAGCAAGGTTGAGGCCGACCTGCAGAGCTCTGAATATGGTTCAGGAAATACCTTTCTCCAGGCATCAGAAGAAAACAATGCTACTGTTTTTCTAGGGAGCCACCCTCCAGCTCCAGGTTACCAATCCATGTCAGTACCAGTAACTGCCAGTGTCAGAGTGCTCTGCCGCAAACGAAAGGAAACAACCCTCCAGCCTCTACCATCAGTTCAACAACCCACTTGCTCTACAGCCCTGAAAGCACCACAGCATCCCTCAGCCTACATGCCCCTGGGGATTTCGGAGGGGCTCTGAATACTTCCAGTCAGCAGCACGCCATGATCCGTGGGAAGGTACATGCCAAAGCTAACCTGGCTCCAGCTCCCCCTGACTAGGTCCAGAATCTCCCATCCATATGGGTGAAGGATTCTGCTTGGACAGCAGGTGCCATGAGCTCCCGTAACAATCTTATTTGCTCTTCCATCCAACAGAAGAGGAATGTATAGGCATATGCAAGAGTGTGGCTTGTATGAGCTTTATGCAAAAGCCCTGAAAGTAACACACAAGAAAAACGAGGTGGCATTTAATGACAAATATTTTAAAATGCATATAGTACTTGCAAAGCTGTTTCTGTAACATGGTTTTACCTTTACATGGCTTTTTAGTACTCATTGACCCATTCTCCTCTGGCCTGCTCTACCTAGGCGTGTCCCACCTGCCTTCATCCAACTTTAGAAGTCTGGCTCCTACTCATCCAATCATTGCCTTCCCACAACGACAAACAAGCCACTTCAACAATTACCATTTATTCATAGCCCAACAATGAAGGGAGAGAATATTTCCAAAAAATTCTGGTAAAGGCACCAAGCTTTGCATTCTCCACATTACTATGCAAAAGGACTTCCTGTGAACTACAACAGCCTGGAAGTGGCAACTGAGCTGACACTCACTTTCCCTTGTGGCAGCAGCTGAACCACAGAGGACAGTGAAGTCACTGGGACTCGCATAGGAACAAGGCTATGAGCCTCTGCTACCAGTCAGCTGCAGGTGTCTCACTGCATTGCATCTGTGGCATGGGACCAGCCAAACAGCACGGTACAGGACCCATGCACAAGGCAGAAAGGCACACCTGAGCCAGGGGCAGGACTGGCAGCACTCTGTCCTAGCTGACATCAATACGCTCTTGCAGCTTTCAGAGTCAGACTGCCAGCAGAGCTGATTATTGCCACCGCACTTACAAGAACCGCCCCCACTCTGTGCTGCAATGGAACAAATAACCTGAAAGAGCTGCCAGTAAATACAGGAGCAACCAATGAAAATAACGACTTGCTCATTTAGCTACTTACATCCCACATTTGGAACTTTGCATCTTTGCTCATCTCTTGTGCAGTTAGCTTTCTGCACTTGTACTTCTGTTCAAACCAGTTTAGCTGCTTAGATGTCCACACACCAACTTGGGGAACTGAGGTCCAGACAGCTCGTCAATTTACTTGCTGAGTAACACTAAAACCAAAAAAGCTCACACACTAAGGGAGTCATAGGATGTGTATTCCCAAAGAACAAGAATTCTAAATAATATAGCTAAACTGCTAATACCAACATCAAAATGAGGGAGAATGTTTTTATTGAATCAATCAACTTTCAGTAAGGGCAACTGACGTGTAAGCAAGCAGGCAGGCCACAGATATGATCATTTCTATTAGGTAGAAGTAACTTCCTACTTTTGACTACTCATGGGTAGACAGACACAAACAGCCAAGATGGAATAACAGGACACTGTAAGGAATAAATCTATATTCAAGATACTCTGATTTGTGCACAATACAAATGCACTAGCCTGAATGCAGAAGTCAAGATTCAGCCTATTTTGGGGGATGACTTACTTCAAATATCTCTTCTCAGGAATGGGAGATCAAGACTATGACCAAAAGCCATGCACACAGCAACACACAATTGTAATTTGAGTTCATCCAGTCATGAAGACAAGCCCTCAGGCATTTAGTTCCAATTAAAAACATAAGTTATAAATACAGTTTAATTAAAGCATCTCCACATTTAATTTAATTAGCAAAATAGTTTTTACCAGAAAGTTACACAAACCCAAAAAGCTGTGTTTTTCAAAACCATACTTTATTTTTAAAGGCTAACAGAAGTATTCAGAACTGTATTTCTTAAGCAAAAAGATTCACATTTCACTGTGCAGGGTCATTAGTAGGAGAAAAAGCATTTGGGGATTTACTTTTTTGCAACTGCTGTTGAGTTCCTACATCAAACCAGATTTGTTTAAAAATGGTAACATCAGTTATGGCTTAAGATAGAGAATTACAAAAGAGTAACACAAACCTTGAAACTCAAGTGGTGAACAGGTAACTATGGTCACTTTTTCCACGTAAAGATGTTTTAGCCAAGACAAACAGAAGCAACTGTCTTTATTGGTAGCCAAATCCACTGAACATCATCAGCACAGACACTGCTTCAAGGATACCCATGCTGATAAATGCATGTGTTAGAAGAATGTTCTGTCTGTTCCAATTACTTCACCTTTTCCTCCCTATCACAAGCCTCAAAACCATGGAGGTATGAAACCACAACAACAGATTTTTATTTTTTTTTTACACAAGAGGCTGCAAGAAAAGACGGAAGACTACAGAATGTGGTGAAGAAAGAGTCATCACCTCTACATAGACAACAGGACTTTGACCAAGAAATTTTAATCAGCGTGAGCATATAAGGACTCAAACCAATTCAGAACGCAGAGCTGCAATTTTGTTGGGTATTCTCCCCTTCACCGATCTGTAACTCTGCGTGTACATGTTCTGGATGGCTTGCATTCAGTGGGACAGAGGTAGTGATGGGAACAAGATTCCTTCCCTAAAGTTTCCAAATAGATGCAACCTGGTAAGCATAGCCCCAAGGAAGGGTGAGTGCAACCAGCAGAGGGCCTGCCAACTGGGAAAGGACAAGAGCACAAGCACAGACAGTAAGCTGCTCCCCCATATCCAGACTGATAAATAAAATGTTATGTAAAGGTGCTGGACAAGAACTGAACAAGTAACATAACATCTGTGGCCTCAGCAATATGTACTTCATGCCAGGTTGTGCAAAGAATAGAACTGTACCTTTGCTGTACAGTTGTGGTGATCAAAATGATATAGTATTTGCAGTACTGCCAGAAGTTCCAGTGTGTAACTAGCTAGCCTGATTATTCTGATAATAGCTCTATAAAGTCAGTCACCCATTTAAAAAAAAAAAAAAAAAAAACAACCAACAAACTAACCAAAACCTGTATTTGCAGACAATTCATTTATCCAGTTAGTTCTTCAGACTTGTCCCACCTTTGCTATTTTTCTGTCCTAAGGGGATTATTATGGACTTCAGCTGTTAAAGTTCTTCCCCCTTTGCTCAGTGAGAGCAATTTTAAAAATAGCATGTTTTTATCTTACACTCCTGGAATACTACAATTTGTTGTAAGAGCATTCATTCAGAGAAAACTGTCTGTAATACTTATAATAAAAGTTATAATAAAAGGTTGCAACTCTTGGACAAGAAGGGATGGTTGAAACTAGGTCATCTGAATATAATTTGAGTTCTATAAACCAATAATTGAATAAAGTCAATACTTGGGGCTAGAGAGCAGTTCTCCTTAGAACACCCCATTTCTCTTCTTAAGAAGATCAGAGGTAAAATGGTTTGTTTTATTGCAACACTGGTTAGCCAAATCCAATCCTTCCCATTCAGATATGATTTTTAAGAACCAGGGATTTTACGGTTTACTGCCAAATTTGGCAGACAATTTACTGATGAGATTCATGACCTTGGGATTGCTCTGGTACTTGGACATATTTGCTGGGTTCTGGGCAACATCTTGGAATGCAACCATAACTTCTGGATCCTGCAGGACAAAAAGCAAAAAAATTTAGGGCATTTGTAAAACAATTCTACAAAAGTGATTATGTGGTTCCACATGAATCTAGTCTTGATCAACTTTTGCATAACAAGACTACATTGGACTTCTGGCAAGAAGTCTCTAAAGACAACCCAATAATACAGTGCATGTTGTTAAGGCTGTGTCAGTAAACACCAGAGTCATTACTGAACTTGTTACAGTAATAATTCAGTGTGTGAGAAGGGGGATAGGATAAGAGCTCTGTTTTCCCAGAACAGGAGCTATCAAACACAGCCACACCTACTGTATTATTTCTGTTCAGGCATCTTTCAAATGCTTTTTGAAGGAGGCAGGAGTTTGATGTGTGTAGCATGCATGACAGGATAACTCTACTCCAAACAACAGCTAATTCTCATCTTTTTCTCATTTTTTCATTCTAGCAGCAGAAGACTGAAACTGTTGGGTTGTGAGCAGACAATTTGGCAATGTTTGGCTTTTAAAAATGCATCTAATCCTCAGTCATTCCCTGCCTTCTCTGAGAAATCACACTTGGAAGAGATAACCTTGTTATCTACCATCACGCTACTGTGTTGCAGTTGATAAATACATCCACATATTTAATGAAGTCAGTGCCCAAAAAAATAACAACTCCATCTTCTCTATTTAGTATGAGAAGCATTAATACCTTTCCCCCATACTTCTAGTATACCTTTGGCCTCCACTGAACTTGAACTGGTTTTACTCGTTTTACATGTGTATGTTTTGAACATAATGAATCTGTATGTATTGATTTTACATCTCAGCCTGGAGAAACATTTCCATTATAAGCAGTATCTACAAAAATTCCAATTTTCTTTAGTTCAACCAAAGTGCAAGCAGTTTATTATGTTCAATACAAATCACAGACGTTAGCTGTAATTTCATCTGCTGTTCTTTCTAGGACATTTAAGTATTTTCACCAAAAGACACACTGCTCCCTAGACTTCTAACCCCCTGCTACAGCAGGCGTGTTCTTTGGAAACCATCAAAACCCAACCAGTGTGCTCAGAGCTGTCTGTGCTACAGTAACACCATCCTGTATCTATTCTAGCATCACACTCAGTCCAAAGCTGTTTAACAACTCTGATCCTAAACTGCATTTGGTAGGTGTGGACTCCACTGAAAGCACCCAGTCATATGTTATACATGCTGGGAACCAAGAGTCCAGTCTTATGGGAGGATTTACAAATGTGCTGTCTCCCTCACAAAAGATGATCTGCAAAGTATAGGGAAAACAGAATGCTGAAGTTCAGAAAGAGAGACTAGACACATTCTCTCCATTTGACAGGACTCCCATCCAAAGAAAAAAGGAAGACTTTCACAACCTCAGACTTTTCAAATTGATTTCAAAATAGGGCATATGATTATAAAGATTATGTCTTGTTGTTAAGTCTGTGGTTTCACTTATATATGAATCTGGAACAAAAAGCTGAGTAAACTTAGCCACTAGTTTGTGTCAAAGCACACCTAAATTGATGTTAAATATCCCGTTTTATGCTATGTGTTTCACTTTCCTATCAATTCACAGCAAGTAAATGATTCTGTACCTCTGTGACTCCCTGGAAGCTCTCAACCTTATGGAGTGTTTATAACATCCGAGGTTTCACATTGATGAGCAATATTATCAAAATAAAGTGTAAGACTGAGGATATCAACATTTCTATAGGGAAATGTTTAGTACATAAGGTGGAATGGTAGCCATTCCATTAATAGTACGAGGGAGACATTCAGTTTTCTAATGCTCTAGTCCTTAGCAGAAGGAAAAATAATACTTCCAAGAAAAAAGTTATCACTACTTTTTTTTTTTCCAACTTAACACATTTTGTTGGAAGTCTGTGTCTAACATATGGCTACATGTCAAATAAAGAATCCATAGGTTCATCTTACACATCACTCCTTATAAAAAAAAACTTCTACTTGACTCCAAAATGCAAATGTCATGTGTCTAGAGAAAGCAGTTGTATATGCAAGATATGAAGTACTAGACAGCCCTCCAGATAGGCAAAATAGTAAAAGAAAATACACTAAAATTTCACTCAATTATTCTGGCAACTAGAAAGCTTAGGGGCAAATGAGCTAAAATAACATACATGACAAGTCACTGCAAAAAGTCACAACTTGCTGCCATTAAGAAGCTGTGAAAAGAAATGCAACGGAAGTTTTGCTGCTTTGAGCAAAAATAATAAAAAAAAAAATCCTGAAGAAATAAACCTTCAGGTAATGGAACCAGAAATCTTCCTCAAGAAAGAATTTTTTATAGTGGTTTGCAGAGATCACAAAATCACAGAATTGTTAGGGTTGGAAGAGACCTCTGGAGACCATCTAGGCCAATCCCCCTGCCCAGGCAGGGTCACCTGGAGCAGGTAAGATTTATGCCAATGACAAGCAATAACTTCCCTAAACATGTCCACAGGCTGCCGTATCTGGTTCTTTGGTTGCTTCTATGGATGACAAGATGAAGTTAACAGCATAACCAGTTTAATCTGGCTTGTCTTCAGGCACACACCGTTGTCAGGTTTACTGAGATGTTAAAAGAGTCAGGCACATTTCAGTGTTAGCTCATGGAGAATAGTCTACAAAATGATGAGATCATAGCAAGTCTAAAGAGACTGAGGTGGTGGCCTTTACTCTCAGAATATTCCCATTTTGGCACTAACTCCTCACTATGAAAAGCCTCTACAGACTATCAGTTAAAAAGCAATTTTGGAGCGACTTGTGTGATTCAGTATGTTCAGACTTTCTTGTTACCTCAGATAACAGACATAATAGCTGCCAGCTAACATTATCCATCAACATATTCCATAGCTGCACCGAGCAGATGCCACGCAGTAGAAACGACTGTCTTTTAAAACTA
The DNA here is from genome assembly GCA_013397055.1 of Pachycephala philippinensis. NCBI lineage: Eukaryota > Metazoa > Chordata > Aves > Passeriformes > Pachycephala > Pachycephala philippinensis. The sequence continues at coordinate 61,828 of VWZT01013679.1, forward strand.
GAGCTTACATGGCCACTTCAGAAAAGACCAGAACGCAGAGCTGGACATTTTAGGAAAAGGTGGCAGTGTAGACATAGATCAAGTTCTAATAAATCATATCTAGATACAAAGAGGACAGTAAGAGACTCAAGATTTGCTAACAGGCTGTACATGTTAAAGCGTGCCTGCATTATCAGAAAACACTGTCAACACACATTCTTGCAACAGAGTCCTACCCTATGTTGGGGCATATGTAATCAGCATGCAATGGAGTTTTCTTACAGGCATGTGACAAGCACTTAATACTTAGCTGCAGCTCAACACTGTTTTCAGCAACCTCTCATCACAAACTCCAGTGTTACAGCAGGAAGTAGCCAGGTAAGGAAGACAGCTACAAGTCAAGGGCCCTTTCTGCATGGTTTGCATGCAAACCAACACTGCTGACTGTGGCAGCCTAAGTAAAGGTGTGTTTTCCAACATCAGCAACCATTAAGGGAGCGAACCCACGAACTTTTGCATGGAAAGTGATGATTTTTTTGTGATTCCAGGGCATATTTAATAAGGTTCCCTTGAGATGCCTTTATTTCAATGAGCTGAGGACAATATGTAACTCTACTTTAATCACAGCAATCCAGAAAAAAGAAACAAGACAGTTTTATATTTGATTATTAGCATGCAAATGTGACTACCCATAGCTCTGACTTTTTCTAGCCCACCTGCCCTTAAAACTGGTGTTGTCAGATATGTTCCATTTAATCTGTTGAAATACTTTCCTTGAGTAGAAGTAGTCATGACATTGAGCAATTAATTAATTGAGCAATTAATCAAGCCCACTAGGGAAGTGAGCTTTCTGAATATGAATTCCTAAAATGTCCAATGAAGAACTATTCTAATAATACTTTGTCTCTGGCAAAACCTCAAACATTTAATCTCCTCAGAGAAAGGTAATTCTCATCACAATATTATTATAAAAAAAATTAACAATTTTTTGTTTGTGCATGATTATCCCCGTACAAAGTGTGTGCATTCAAAAAAAGAGCAAGTGAATTATAATGTGTGGAAAATGACCATTTGAGAGACTTTTTTGAAAGATATAATAACTGCATATAGCCACAGCTTTGCCTATCACAGATGGGGGGGAGGGGGTGTGTGTGATTTTTAATTAAGCTTCCATTAGTTTGCAAAACAGCTAACATTGAATTCAGACAGTCTGGTGTCACACGCATCAGGAAAGAATTTTACAACAGAAATAAGCAAGCACCCCATTACTATCCAAAAGGTCACAGCTTCCTTCCTCCCCTTAGGCTCTTAGGCGCTGTTTCTCATTCACAACACTTAGCTTTGACTTTAACAAATACCCACCTGCATGGCCGCAAGAACTTCTGGATCACTGAGAATCTCATTAAGCCCTGGCATACCTGCCATGCCTGGCATACCTCCAGCCCCCGGAAAGCCACCTGAAAATCCAACACAAGAAAAATGCATGATGAAAAATGTTCAACTCACCTATAGAGTAATTGTGTTCACTGAGACCAAGACATACTGTCCTTGCAACATCTCTAAAGCCATGTCTTCTATAAGGCTACAGCTCGTCCACTCCATGGAAAGCAGGGACTTCACCTTCTCTTTCTGTGAAGACCTACATCTTATTTCATCCATGTTTTTAACCCAATTGAATAGGAGGCTTGTAATGAGTACAATTCTTTTTCCGGTTAACATAAATGAGGTAGGTTTCAAGCTCAGGAACATAAGGAGTTTGAATGCCTGGAGTGAACAACTTAGGGCAGAAGCAGCTCAGTAGTATTATGTTCCAGGCACAATCCACATTTGCCAGGAACTTTAGGTTTCGAAAAATTGTACCACCAATGGGAACAAACCCAACAAAACACCAAGAAAAATACCCTTGAAGCAAAATGCTTGAGGTTCTCTTATGGAATCCTTATTCAGCAGCTTCCCCAGCTGTGCTGAGCATGACACATATGGTCTCTGTCTGGCTGCTGATCCAGTTGGAGCAAGCACACAGCCTATCTCAATCTTCAAGAGCATTAGTACTTTTGTTTCTCACCAGTTCATTGTATAACATGGAAAGCCTGATTTTTGTGACGCTGTCAAGGATAACTTTTCTATAAGGTAATCTGCACTACCTCCTTTAAAAAACCATTCCGTTTAACAACAGCTTGCAACCAGCACAGATTTTCCTCATGTTCACTCCAAATTTTCAACTTGAAAACTATTGTTCTGAAGCAGAATGGATTCAAGGCAACCTTGGTAATTTAGAAAACATTTTTATACTCATTTTTCAACGCATTATCAAGCAAATTCTGCTTCTCTTGTTTTCCCAGACCTAAATCCTTGCATTCTGTTATCCTTCAATTACTGATTTCTGTCTTCCTTCTACTTGCTATACAGCATCAATCCTCTTCAAGAGAAAGAAATCCATCCCTCTTACTAGTGCTCCAAGAGTTATTTGTATACAAGTTCTAAACTTCACGTAAGATCTTTCTCTGTGTCTTGAGAACAAATGCTATAAAAATGCAGTTATAATACTCCACATGGAAACAACAGCTACCTCTACCTCAAGTATTGCTGCTTAAAAATAAAATACCTGGGAAGCCACCTGGGAAGCCACCAAACTGAGCTCCTCCTGCCTGCCGTCTTGCTTCTTCCTCCTGCAGATGAAAGCACATCATTCCACACAAAACAATGGAACTGCAGCCTGTTTTCTATTGCTCAGCTGGGTTTAGGAGAGAAAAAATAGCTGAGACTGTTTCAGGCAGACAATGCTATCACAATAAACAAAGCACTCTACTATGTTCAAAACCACTGACAAGAAATAGCTCTGTCTATTCTTAATTTTGTACGTGATTGCAGGTTAGTTATGCAGAGTATGTTTCTACTGAATACAAACTGTACGATTTGTTTTAGCTTCCCAACTGTATTTTTAGAACTCCCACTACCCACATATTAAAATATATCACTAAAGCACAAAAAAAAAAGCAAGCAAAGTGTGCCAGGAATTGAGGAAGAAAAGCAAAGTATTATTCTGAATTTAAAACCTCCCACTCTGGGATACATAGGTACTTTAAGTGAAAACTATTCTGGAACAGTCGTACAATAACTGACTTCTTGAAATACAGGATTAATAGAGATTCCAGAGACTGTTTTTGTCACAAGCAATAAAATAAGATGAACTCAAATGCCCTCTTCTCCAGATTTCATTACCGGTCAATAAAGCAAGACAGAAATCAACTCTCTAAAATTTAAAACTTTAAATATTTTTTCTTCTGTAATTCATTTTAACCAAAATAACTATGACACTCTCCAAATAATTAAGAAATGTTAAAGCCTAAATATTCACCCTTTGTGCTTTCTCATGCTCCTCCCGTGCCTTCTTCACTCTTTCCATTCTTTCCTTGATTTCCTTTTCTTCACGCTTCCGCTCATATTTTCGTCGATGTTCTGCAATTTTCTGAGCCTGTCACAATGGAATACCAGGAGTTCCTATACATTTTTAGCATATCACACAACGTATTTCAATACACAATACATGTAAGCATAACCAGCTGGTTCTACCAGTTCTTAAATTTCACATCCTAAAAGCCTCTTTGTTTTAGGAGCCATTTGCTACTTCTTTCCCATGGCAATCAGTCATTCATGTCTACTCAACCCTGACTGGATTCACCAGAACATGCACTCTAGCATATTTTTTTGCAGTAGTTTTGGGACTTGCTCATCGTTAGAACTTGAACATGTTACTATTCCATGTCCCTTCACGTTTTTATGCTAAAATATTGATTTCTCTGGGGCTAAAACCGGCAACTGCCCTGGAAAAGAGCACAATAGGAAGCATAGTTCCCACTGCACACACACACACTTTTTAGATAGTGTTACCGCTGTCTCAGATGCCTCTACAGCATGTACAGACCGACAGGAGCAGACCAAAGAATTCCTCAATCTAACCAACAAAGGGCTGGTGGGGAGGAAGTTTGCTTCCTCTTACTAATTTTATCCTCAAGTGTATTGAATCTACAGCCCCAGCAAAAGAGGAATTAACAATCTTCCCAAGGCTTCTCACTCAGGGCTCATTATAACAACAGAACTAACTGCAGCACCGCTTTCCTCAAAACAAAAGTTTATCCTTATAAATCACTGTAAACATGGTTCATGATTTCACAAATTGCGTATGACGGTTACTCTGTACCATTCCTGTAACTAAAAAACACAAACCAAAATCAGGGTGCAAGAACAAAGATACTACTACCACAATGGATACTCTTGTATTCTTTTAGAACACTTTTTAAAGGAAAAAATTACTTTATAAGTAGCAGACCTTTCATACAACTTATTTGATGTAGGACATAGTCATTCCATACTACATCATTCCTAAGTGCATCTGCCAGAAAAGCACATTGGAGGCAGCAGGAATGATAGAGAGTGAATGCAGTACATGCTATCAGATCCTGACGTCATTGCCATTTAATGCCTCATTAAGAGAGAGGGAAGTGTTCTGTTTTCTTTTTAATGAAGCATAAAGAGTTTCCAAAGTTTAGATTTTCGTTATTTCTAAGTATTTCTCAAAATGAACTAAACATTTACAGACTTTGAGCTGAAAGTGCTACAAAGTAAAAAATTCTAGGAAAGCTTGAAGTGAATAAATTAGATGAATGCATCCTTTTCACTTACTAAAGATTTTGAACATCACCCATGGAAAGATCATATGTTTTTCCTCGAGCTGCATACACAAATACCCATGCAGTCAGCAACTACACATCAATGTATCACAGATACTCTGCTGTTTCTGTGCTCAAGCAGATTAACTGGGAAAGAAAAGGTTCCCCTTCAGCCAAGCATTAAGTATACTTCTTATGAAAACCAGTTGAGACCTAAGACCTAATTACATTAACCACAGATCAATAGTCTCCAAAATAGAAGACTAATAGGTTGTTAAATGGTTTCCATTGTCTTTTTGCTGGAGACAGCAAAGACATGGTAGAAAAGCTGAAAGCTGAAGTTATTAGACACAGGAATGTTTATGCATGTGGGGGGTTTAAGCTTGACCGGCTGCCAGATGCTCACTAAGCTGCTCCCTCACTCCCCGCTCCTCAATAGGAGAGGAAGAGAAAATACGATGGAGAAGGTCTTGGCTTGAGATAAAGACAAGATCACTCACCCACTACCATCATGGGCAAAACAGACTCAACATGAGGGAGATTCATTTAATTTATTGCTCATTAAAAATGGAGCAGGATGATGAGAAACAAAGACAAAACTAAAGCCACCTTCTTTCCAAAGCTCAGCTTTACTGCTTCATTTCCCATTCTCTCACTTCCTCCCCCCACCCTGAACAGCACGGTGGTGTGGGGGCTGTCATCAGTTCACTGTACTTCTGTCACTCCTTCCTTTCCACACCTTTTTCCCGCCCCAGCATGTCTGCCCCACAGGATGCAGTTCTTCACAAACTGCCCCAGTGTGGTTGTCCCTACAAAGTACAGCGCTTAAACACTGTTCCACCATGGGTCTCCCATGAGCTGCAGCTCCTACCACAAAACCAGCTTCTGTGGAGGCTTCTCTCCACAGGCTGCAGTTTCTGCCAGGAGCCTGCTCCAGTGGACTCTCCATGAGCTGCAGCTTTCTTCAGGGCACATCCACCTCCTCTGGCATGGGATCCTCCATGGGCTGCAGCGTGGATCTGCTCCACTGTGAACCTCCATGGGCTCAAGAGAGACAACCTGCTTAACCATGACCTTCTCCATTGGCTGCAGGGGAATCTCTGCTCCCATGCCTAGCACACCTCCTCCCACTTCCTTCTTCACTTATCTTGGTGTCTCTGCGGGGTTGCTCCTCTCATGTTTTTCTTCTCTACTGCCCTCCTTCTCACAGCTGTTATGCTGCATTTTTTAACCCTTTATTAAATATGTTATCACAGAAGCACCACCAGCGTCACTGACTCGCTCAGCTTTGACACCAGCTGGAACTGGCTCCCTCTGACACAGGGGCAGCCTCAGGTCTCTCCTTACAAGAGGCCAGCCTTGCAGTGTCCACCTTCTCCCAAACTTCCTATGTAAACCCAATACTATGCAACAGCTGCCATCTGTGGTGTGTCAACACTTCAAAGGAACAGGCAAAAACACATGAAAAAGAAAGCCAGCTATCAACAGTGTAACATTTGTTACAGAGAAGTTCCTCCTTAGAAGATTGCTGGGGTCAGCCACAGGAGAACAGCTGAGAAACAGTTGTGCAGAGCTGAGGCTGCCCTCATGGGGCTGACTAACGAAAGTACAAACCACAGCAAAATGCTTCCTTTGGAAAACATGCTTAAGGACAAAGCTTTGATCAACTCAGAAATATCTTGGGGAAAAAATCCATTATCAGCTATCTCTTGCTTTTCTGAAGGTTTTTAGTCTAGATTCTAAAATACCTGGCAAACTGCAACTGCTTCAGATTCTTCTGCCAAAATTTTAAAAAGGACCATATTTCATATTTCGGTTACATGCCCAGCCCTAAACACTCAATTTTTCTACACACAGCCATAAACAGCTGTTACTGAAGACAGAAGTATTCATAAACTCAGTCTGAAGTGTCAGAAGACACACAAACACATTTCTTTCAGACAATTTATATTGAAGAATATGAAGGCAGCTATGTCACTCAGACAAATACAGGAAAGACCTCCAACATTCCTCCCCACTTACTCTTGGCTGCACCTCCTTCAGCATGGCGCTTGCATCTTCATCATAATCCAGTTTACAAGCTAATGCAAGATCATGAGCAGCCTCCTCCCAGTGGCCAAGAAGTCTGGAATTCAGAAGATGCCAACGGTCAGAAGGAAAAACTGAACACTTACAGCTCTTCAAAATATTTAACCATGCATTATTCAGACTTTTTACCTAGAGCTTGGAGAAGTTTAATAATCATGGTGTTTTCGCTAAGCTGCACACGACAATACCATTAGAGGATACTTGCTTGCTTCATATCCTTACAGTGACTTTTGCTTGAAGTAACAACGAGTGAAAAACTCTCCATCAGATGATGTCATTGTCTGCTGTAAGGAGTGATCTAAACAGGGAGGAGGTACCCTAGCTAAACACATGAAGCACACTGAGAAAAATATTCTGCACCACTAGGCACATGTTCAGTCAACACATTCAGTGTTCTGTGCAAGTCTACACCACTACTACCACCTCAGGCTGAAGTGGACCCTCTTACTCAGCACTCAAACTTCCCAACTGGAGGCACCATGTCTTAATTGAAGCGGTCATGTAAGCCTCGGTGCACACTTCTTTTACTGTTAATCTATACATACTTCTGATAATTAAAAATTTAAGCAAATGGTGGTATTACTAAATGGTCAAAGCACTTCTGCTCACAGACAGAGGTATTAATTCAAACCGTGCTCCAGTTTTCTCACTCTTAGGCTTCACACTGTAAATTAAAACTGTAGACACTAACAAACTACTCTGAACACTGTCTAAAACTTTCTTTTTAAGTTATATTAGCACTTACTTCTTCCACTTTTATACAGGCCATAAGAATTGTCACCTTTTTTCTCTGATTTATTCCTATTTAAAAAAAAACAACTGAACTATAGCTGGGGGGATGCCTAACACCATTTTAAATAATTACACTGTTTGCTTAATAACATTTCTCAATTACAACAAACGGTTCCCTTAATAACCAGGCATTGAATTTACTATGTAGAAGAGCTCTAGGATCTAAGGAATAAGGACAGCAGAGGCATGTTCAAGAATTATAGGTTAGCAAAAAACCCCAACAAATTAAGTGAAAACAAAAGACCTCCAAACAAACAAAACACGCAGTCCTAGATCTCATAATCTTTACCAAATGATTAGAAAATGTTATTCAGAAAAGCAGGAAGCCATTAGAAGATGAGGGGGGTGGGGGTGGGAGACGGGGGACGACAGTACCAGAGGACTACTCATAAATTGCCATCAGCAAATCACCATGATCCTTTATATTCTCTAAGCCACATACTCAGCACAATGGTTTCTTGGCTCACGGCTACTGCTCTCCGGAACAAGACAAACCGTTCAGAGACACAGAGAAGGAGAGGATGCATGAACAAAACTGTTCCCCTCACGTAAAGATAGTATCACATACAGTTGCAGTTCATTACCTGTGTGCTTTCCCCCTCCATTTATAGGTCTGTGCTGAGTCAGGATTAATCTTGATGGCTCTGTCACAATCTCTAATGGCGGCATTTGGCTTCTGTAGTTTCACAAAAACACTGTGGAAACAAGAACATTTATCATACTTATTGAAATACCAAGTTACTAACTTAAGCTGGAAATAATTTTGGATGACTAACAGGCAAGCTAGTGAGATAATGCATTTGAAGAGCTGAGTTCAAAAAGATTTTATATTGATAACAAAGTCGCTAAAATTTAGTCTCACCCTCCCAGCATTGTAGGTGAATCATTAGCAAGAACTGAAAGCATTCATTGTTCAGACTCAAGCCTTGCCAGCAAGAATAACTTCAGTGCAGAAGGAGAAGATACATAAAAGCAAAGGACAGTTCAGCCCCATGGTGCTTGGGGTCTATAGCCAATGGCAACTAGCAATTTGAACGGAACAACAATAATATTCTGCATGCTATATTGCACAGTCTTTAACACTAACACAAAGGAAGCATGAGGAATTATACAGGCTACAAAGATCAACAGCTAGAGTCAGGAGGAAAAGGAGATAGGAGATGAGTCATCAAAATCAAAAGCAGCAAAATAAACACAAACTCAGCAAGAAGCCCCAATCCCTTGTCAGTTAAATGTAGAAACTGAAAATTTTACAACACACAAGCATATCAGACTAACTAGTAGAGTGGTACTTTAGGAGGGTCAAGTAATCAAAATTAAAAATCTCTGAAGGAAACACTGAAAAACATTCCTGAATTGACAAAAGTATTCAATATTCAACATATTCCACGTCAGAACTTCTACATCTACATCTAATTCTACATCTTCCCTTTTACATCTACTTGAAAACAATTTATCAACAATTCCTGTAAGTAACTTCATTATTAAGACTTGTTATAAAGCAAGCACAAAGTCACACATTCTTTTGTAGGAACAAATAGGTGGACAGGGTGTCAGGGAAGTGTCCCAAAGCTACACCTCACCAATGAGAGCCATTCCAATGTTGCTGGCTCCACAAAGCCCCTAGTCTCTCAAATACACAAATCCCCCAGAACCAAAATCATGGATTACTCATAGCACTTCATCAGCATGGCAAGTTTTCCAATATCCTAATATATTATTAATTTCTTTCTACAACAGACCAAATTGAGGGAACCTTTAAACTTCTCCTAACATTCTTATTTTTCATTGCTACACCCAGTCCTGAGACGATATGGCACTGTAAGAGATTTTAAAAATACTGTTATGATGGCAACAGCAACAGTGTATTAAGGTACACAAGTGGTGTTACACACAAAAACTTTGATATGGAAACGAAAAAAACAGCAAGGCATGTACCAGTTAAGGTGCATTACAATGGAACAGTTAAAGGACACTAATTAATCTCATGAAAATTGAAGTTTTCTTTGAATAATACTTTGCTACGGGAAAGATCCACTAAATTATCCAATCCTCTATGGTTAGTGGTCTCTTGTGTAAGAACAGAAAAAAAAAAACCTGCTTCTGCAACCCATACTTGTCCAGCCTTCCTGAAGATTCAGGAAGATAAAGATGTTTGTGCATTATGAATTTACAAAGTTCCCAATGCATCATCTGCAGTCTGGTAGACGTTATTAGCAGTAAGAATGGGCTGAGATACAGATGTGTCCTGTTCAAGACAGTAGATTTGGTCTACTAACAAATTCATTTAGCAGGTACAACAGGGAGAGAATTCACAGGATTCTTAATTAAGTTTGCATCTAAACAGAGTATCATTTCAATCATCATCGTAATCCCATGATAAACTTCAGATTTTACAAGTGTTTCTAAACCAGCATTATTCTATCTCAACATACCAAAAGCAGTATTGTTGAGGAACACTTTCAGTGCAGGTAGCTCCATGTGCAGCTGCAGTGTCAGATGAAGACTGAACTCTCGTGCTGAGAGGCCCAGGCAAGAACTGCTGTCAACCTTTGCACAGGGACCTGTGGCCCAGCCAGGCGACTGGACACTCTGAGACACGGCAGGAGCCCATGACCCCAGACTTTCACAAGCACAGACTGTGAGGGTATAAAAGCCTAGGGCTTCCTTTGTTTGGGGTCCCTCCACAGAGGCACCAGCTCGAGCTGCTATTTTCTTATTGCACCATGATTAAATTATTTTAAGCATCCAGATGTCTGAGACTCTGCTGTGGGAAACCCAGGGTCAAGACAGTAAGGAATCCTGGTCTGACTGTGTGAGTGTGGGGTGTGTAGCTGCAAAGGGGTTTCAATCCCAGCTCAGTGTGAGTGTGACTGCCAGGATAACCCCTGGAAGGTCAGACAGGAAAGTATCCTTAATGTTACCACAATGCATTTTGGAACACCATTCTGTTATTTACTCTATTATCAAGATTCTTTATATGGCTGCTTCAGCAAATCTGGTGAGTCAAATATAAGAGAAACAGCATGAAATGAACACTTCCTTTTCCCTCTTGTCGTTTAAGTTTACACAGATCCTCAAGCTGCCTTATATTTAGACTCCTTAAGGAAAATAAGGGAACAGGCAGAAACATAAACCACTAGTTTATGACTCACCTTGCCCTCTTGGCATACAAGATGGCCAAACAAGGATTCAGCTTGATAGCATCTGTGAACAAGTCAACAGCTTTCTGAAGGTCCCCTAAATATAAGTACCAGTGACATTTCAATCATTATGTAATGAAATTACATCCAAATTCCCAAACCTGCCTTACATAGTGTTATGTGCCTAGACACTTCTTAGATAGAATATTATCAACAAAGAAAAACCAATTTCTCCCTCTCACTATGTTATTGAAGTACAAACTCCAAAATTAATGCTTGAGAAGGGATACTTTTCCAAGTTAAATTTGTATATTTAACTTTGAATGCAACCAAATAGAATGTCACATCTTTATTATACACCTTTTCACTGCTTTAAGACAAACCACTAGAGACACTAATCATAATATGGAGCGAACTACGATAATGATCAGTGCATAATTAAGATGTTGCAGTACCTCATTCCCCCCCTCCCACCTTTCCCTAAACTATGGCTACACTGGAAAAACAGTACTTGAAGAAGCTTTCACATTCTAGACAGTTTTGAGTATCCAACAAGAAGAATGTTTCCTCTTTCTTGAAAGCATTCCAAATGGTCCAAGATATTTACCTGCTTTTTCGTAATAGAACAAAACCTAATGTCCTTGAGTAAGTACTAAAAAACAATTTATCACCTTCACTGAGAGCATTTATTGCTTCAATCTTCTTTTCATTAGCTTGATCCACCATCTCTTCAGTTACCTAACAAAATAAAATGAAAAACACACACAAACCCCAAAAACTGTAGAGTCCAGGCCAGAATTACCACGCTAAAATGACACCAAAAGAGAAAGCTTCAGTTTTCCCATTCCACACCCTTAACTTTAATTTGCATTGAAATCACAGTTCAAAAAAACCCACAAAACCTTTGCTTTCAGCTTGAAGACATTAGTCAACATTATTTTTAGCTATAAAACACTTGAAATCAAAGTTGAATAATGGTGGAATTCTCCATATCTAGTTCGCATGGGTGTTTTGATAAAGTTCTTTGGCATTTTCTAATCTGACTTTCCACACTGAACTTTTTGATTAACTCTAACCTTGAATAAGAAAAGACTGTGATTTTAAGCCAGTAAGTTTTCTGTTTAGAAAAGAAAAAGAGCCAAAACAAGAGCTGGCTACACAGATAATACAGTACTCATCCTCCCTGAGCTGCTATCCTTGATTACACTCAAACCCTCTTTCTATCTTTCCAACTGCCACATTGAAAGTATTTTGCTTACCTCCACATTTTCATCTCCCATTTCTTGAGGGTCATCATTGTCTGGTTCAATCACTCCCTCGTTATCAATTTCTGGGGGAAAAACAAAAAGCAAGACTAAGCTCCATCTATAGAGACAGGATTTTCAGAATCATTTTCACATTGGCAAAATGCAATAAAGTCACTATTTTCCCCACCTAAGTCACTCTCTTCACTTTCTGGTTCAGGTGATTTAACCGGCTCCTCTGGGTGTTCCTCTGCTTTGCCCTGAGAGAGACACATATTTGTAAGAACACATTATTTCTGACTGATGCTCTCTTTCCACTCCCATAAATAACAACATATTAGAAAAATCAGATCGCTATACAGCTGAACCATTTTGTTTTTAAGATACTAATCTCCTTTTCCCTCCTCTGAGATTAAGTCTATAATGTATGCAAATATTTAAGAGCCCAAATGTGGACTCATGAATTTCTCTTATTGGTAAAGCTGGTCCTTCAAATTTTGTAATTCAATAACCAAAACCAAATAATCCAAATAACACCCCATTCAGATCCAGTTTTGCAGTGATTAGTAATCAACCCTCCCAACCTTCCTGCCTTCCCTCACACATTCTCTGGATCAAAAACTCTCAATCTAATACTATTAAGCTAAGGTCCTTTACCAGGCAACAATAAGCTGATGACAGTGATTTAAATATTGTTTTCATGAGACTGTTGCCACACATACTTAGAATATTTTTTCAAAAATTTCAAATGTTTTCTTATCAACGTCTAACTAAATTTCATCCGAATCCCATAACTTAACACATCCCGTCTATTATCACAGATACAAGCTGCTTGTCTTCATAGTGTCACACACCATATTCAGTACCTACACACAATCCCTCCACACAGCTCTGACTAGCCAGTGATTCCAGCATCCACCATCTTGTTAAATAAATTAAAAAACATCTTCTTTTCAAAACAATTTCAAACTTGAAAAAATCCTGATATAAATATCTACAGGGCAAATTTATTTCCTCCCTTAAAATAAACGAACAAAAACCAACAACATCTTCCACAATACTGCCTTAAAAGTTCAGCTGATGACTTCATTACTTATCATGCTCATTAATATTTCTTCTCATGAAAAGATTATAATTTAATCCACTAATGACTAGAGAAGCCGTTTATAAACAGACAAGAGAAAACAAAAAAAAAGAAATCAAGACTCTGTACGGCATTTGCATTGCAGAGAACATCAGGCATTCAGGATTAGGGAATTGGAGCATGATAACACTTGAAGTGAACTAGGAATCCATCTGTAACAAGTCATCTACAACATACAATGGGCAGGCTTCAGACTGAACTCTCACATTCACCCCTCCCATCTGAGTGAAAACTGACAGCAATTTTTCCCCTTCTGCTGCTCAGTAATTTTGTCAGCATCAATTTTCAGTGATAAATTCTTCATGTCTCACCTTACTTGTCTCCTCTGTGGAGGCATTGGCTGGAGCAGGCGGTATTGTGCCTCCCATACTTTTCAGCAAAACCGAGAAAAGACAAAACAGTAAGATTATCAAAATAGTGACATGTATTTTATTGATTCAAATCCTGATAATCTCAGCCTTTTGTTGCAACACAAACCACGATGACCCATTTCACTGTCAAAGCAGCAAACAGAGTACACATCCCCCACATTTTTCTCAGTGTAGTGCAATGCACACTGTCGTACAACTCCATTGAGACTTGTATTCGCTCGCATCACCCTTCACCCACCCAGCCTTTCTCACACAGAAAAGCTGCCTCTTGGCTCAAATGGATTTTCTCCTTTAAATGTAAATTATGTTTGAATCAAAACTAGATATTATGATTATAGATATTACTAAAATTATTTTTTTGGACAGAGGTCAAACAATTAAAGAGAACAGCCTAAAAGGCCTACGCAATTAAAAAAACCCCTGCTGCCTAGAAAAAAACCCAAACATTTCTCTTACATACTGCAATATTCCTGCTTTTTCTTCATTACAATTAAGGAGCAGTCTTTGTAGAGACAGCATTCTGCCAATATAGAATAAACTTCCACATGATATTGACTTCGGTCAGCAGCCAGGAACAAGAGGCTGAATTCTCCAGCTGTTAGAGGGAACACCTAATCATACCTATGACAGCATGTCACAAGGAATACCATTCCCAGCCATCCCCTGCCCTGAATTTCCACCTACTGATGGTTTTCAATAAAAATGATTCTGTGAACTCAACAACCAACTCCTTGGGGCCCCACACAAGATGGTTAGATGGGATGCAGGGGAGAAGAGAAGGAGGTGGGCAAATAGGGGTGGGCAGGAGAAACTGGAAGGATGTAGGACTATCTGCTTGCAGGAATTAGTGCACAATTCTAACATAAAACTGTATCCCAAGGATGAGAAGTTACAGCTTCTTAAGTCAAGCTACTGCAGTCCATTTTCCCCTCTTTTCTCCCTCCCGTCAGTAGCACCATCTCAGAGTCAGGCCTCAAACTGGCTGAAAACAAACCTAAATGAGGAGGGATAGGACAGTGATAGGGATGAATTGGAGGAAAAAGGGTAGAAGAGTGAGAAGGAGTTGACAGGATTGACAGGTCCTGGCACACGGCCCTGCAGCAAAAGGCAAGAAAGAGCACTAAACTACTNACAAGTAACAAACCCCAGCATGTTCTGAAGCTATTGCAACAAACTGCATGTGTCCCCGGGATGTTGACATTACTTAATCGAAGTTATACTGCAAGGACTAAACAACTGAGAAATCATTATCCAGCTAGGCAGAAAACATGGAACATGTACTAACTGTTCCTCCTAAATTTTTGCCCTCGTAGGCTGTCAACAGAACACATAACTCTCTATTAGTCTCTAAAAATCAAGGAGAAGACTACAGGGACCATCTAGTGAAGCCTTGGCACTTTTCCTCTGCATAAAGAAAACTACAAATTACAAAGCATTTCAGCAGAGCTAATAGCTAATATCCATGGTATTAGCTGGTTTTAAGTCTGGCACCTTAAATCACCTCAAGACCGAAACAACTTAGTCTCCTCTGTTCTCTTCATATCCCTCTGAAAACTATCCAAGTTTAGATCAGTTTGAGAAATGTTTACTAATATACATGCATGTTTTATAATATGCTATTTCATGAACTGCCAAGGCTAAACAGATTCACTCACAGTACTTGAAAATATTCTTGCTGTCCTGGTAATCTCTATTTAAAACTACAGTTATCATCCCAGAATAAAAAGGAAGTTACTCTAAAATCTCTTAACCCAGTATTTGATTACATTGATTAAATACACAGCAGGGATATATGCAAAGTTTGCAATGTATTAAACCTCAGCAGCATATAGAAACACGAGACACTCTCGTAGGAAAAGGCAGGTACTGAGCTCTAGAAAAAGCACAGACACACACAAGACATACAAAGAGTTTAAACTGTGCGATGCCAGTAACAACTGGGAGTTGTCAGGACTCCATTGCACCAGTGACTGCACAGTTCCACTCATCACAGCCATGAGAAGTGTCACGTTTGTTGGAAGAACTGCAAATATTGATTTCTGCAACCACTTTTATTACTGACAACAAAATTATATTTAGAGAGAAATTGGGTTACCATGAATCCAAAAGGGTAAAAACCTATTTGAACAAAAAAATGCAAAAAGCCTTATTCATCAGTTAGGGGTTCTTTGTTTTATTTTTAAGGACTGCTATTATTCCTTTGTTCAGTTGCAGGATTTTGAAATGTATTTCCTCTAACGACTCATTTCATAACAATTCAAGTAAAACATTTGTCATTTTATGCAATTATGAAAAAATGGGCTTGATAAAATGAATGTCAAAACACTTTCCAAACACACTCAAGCACTACCGTATGCTTTCTCTACAAAGAGAATCTATACAGAAATTAAATACAACAGCTAGGCAGAACAAGGGTTAGAAAACAACAAGTGCATGAAAACAGGCAAGACTTAAGGTTACTGTTGCAGTATTAACAGCTAGTCAGAAATAAAGCACCCCATTCTGGCTTCATGAGTAGTTAGCATAATTTAAATTAGAATCCCTAGGTTTAGGGGAAAAAAAAATCAAAGCAATTAGCAGAATTTTAGTTGAAAAATTTAATGATGGATTTTAGTATAATTTACTTGTTATTGTAATCACTCGTAACACTACCTAGGTAAACAAACCTATGTCTTTCAGATTAAGACAGGTAAACCAGACAGAGATATAAGAGTTATCGAGTTAATTTCCACCTGAAGGCAGGCCATACAGTTTGAAGCAGTTTCCAAAGAATTAATAGGCCCTATAAATGCACTTAATAGTTCTACTGCAAACAGCACTATTATATAAAGGCAGAGGAAACCCACCAGAATTCCAGACAGTTTTGCATGGAAAGTAATTTGGGTACCACTACCACCATCCAAGTGTATTACTTAGGCAAATATATAACTCAAATATGTGAAGAAAACCAGAAGACCTGAGAGAGTTGTAGGAGGTTCTGCTCTGAAGTATTTTTTAACTTTTGAGATAAAGATATCCAGTGAAGATTTTACATGTAAAAAACATTCCATGGCTCTAAATGTAACTTCTGTAGTTATAAGACAAGCACCAAATACAAATCCTAAAAATTAATCTGGAAATTAAAGCCCTCCCCATTAACATGGAGAAAGTCAGATGGTCATCTTTCCATTCCCTAACACTTTCTTTGGCCAAAAGAAGTCAGTGTTCTTCCTCTCCCTCTTAAAGCAGTCTGTCCACACCTTCGTATTTACACAACAGAAGTACTGGAAGAAACCTAGGGTAAGGCACTGAGGTATTTTGTGCAGCAGCAAAAGGAGTAAAGACCTGCAATAGGACAAGACAGACATCGATATCTCTTTCCTAGGCAGAGGTACATCCACTGTCAGTACTGCAAAGCCAAGTTCAGTTAAATACAAGCAGTTTTACAATCACAGTGTTATTCAGATGCATAAAAAACTTAAATATCACTGTAAAAGAACACGAATAAACACTTCATTGTAGCCATTTTCATTACAGGACATATTGCAAAATGCCGGTGTTTACTTCTATATATACATGTGCATATATATGTACATCTATACACACAAAACCCTGCTCATTCAGATTAACGCAAATTTTCTAAAACAATTCCCACTTTGTCACTAGATAAAAATCGTTTGAACTCGCTTTGCATAAAATGTGCACCTGAAAGTATGTCCCTCACTTATCAAGAGTTCTCAGTGTAGCAGCCATAAAAGCCAAGCAGAGGTATCGTTCGCTGAACACAAGGGTTCTGTGGGTTCTCTGCCAGGGGCGAATAATCGCAACCCTTCCAGCCTCGTACTTCTGGGCGCTCAGGGTGGAACCCAAAGAGGATTTTTAATTGAGAAGCATCTGTTACGACAGGCCCGGCTCACACAGAATACGTGCAGCGTAAACAGCAGGTACCTAAATGGCTCACAGGGAGCGGAGAATTCGACTACTTTTGAGACAACAAACTTCAAAGAGCAAAACACGTTTCGGACAGGAACTGTAGCTGCCAGGTATTTTGTGCTTTTGGGTACCAGGATGTAAATCAACGTCACTCACCTCCCCACAAACTCGGCTTCTTTTTAAGACAGGCTAGCCAACTCTGCTGCGTAATGCAAGAATTAGCTCAGTAAGTATTACTCTGGGGCTTTCCAGGCTGGAAAGCTGAGCCACTGAGATGGCCGGGGGGCAGGCTTTTTGCAATAGGAATAGCCAGCGTTAACGAAACAAAACAAAAAATTAACAACTCTTTTTAACGCGCCGGGAGTAATCCCGGGAGGAAGAGGAGGAGAGAGCGGGAAGGCCGCAGCGCGGACCGGACCGGACCGGACCCGCGGGAGCGACACTGCGCGCCCCCGGCTCCGGCCACGCGGCGCGCCCGCGCGCCGGCACGCGCTGAGGAGACACGCCCCCCTCCCCTAACCGCGTCCCGCGCCAGAACACCCTTCCCCCCTCGCCC
>VWZT01013679.1:80172-114703 GCA_013397055.1 Pachycephala philippinensis
CCCCGACACCGCCCCGGCTCCGTTGGCGACGCTCAGCTGTTGCCGCTTACAGCACCGCTTTCGCCTGTCGGGCCGCGGGAAAGTGGCTCTTCCCGGCGGCGCAATGGTAGCCCCGGTCAGGGCGGAATCCTAGGAAAGAACAGGCATTAACTTGAAAAATAAAGCAACGGTGTAGAAAGCTCCTCGCTGCCTTCAAGGCGTTGCTTTATTTAATGCCCGCTGTGCTGTCTCGTTGCGAGCTGCCCTGTGTGTCTGCTGTGTATGTGGAGAAAAACAGTGAAAACACCTATTTTAAACTAGACTGCACAAAAAGCTGCAGCTACATTTCACCGCCCGGGTCTCCAGTCAAGCCTCACCGAGTGAATGCTTCATGTTATGACTATTAGTTGTCATGCATAAATGATCTTCAATTAGAGGCTAATCATACTGGCTCCCACAGCAAATCCACAGTCTGTATGTTTTGCTGTAAGCCTCGGAGTCTCAGCTACCCGAAGGGCAGATGTTTTGCTTGTGTTATCCTTGCTTATGGTAGTGAAGAGTTAATAGCATTTGTTCTAAGAATCCTGTGCCATGCTGTGGCAGCACAAATGGGTTTTGTAGTAGGCACATGGTAAGTAACATAAAGAGAAGCCAATTTCCAAAACATCAAATAGATGTTTACCTTCTGACTACCGTCTCCTTCCACATGTCTTGATTTCTATTCAGGCACAAGCAGTTCTTCAGTTGCAAAATGCTGTGACTGAGAATTCTAAGGTTTCTGACAATTCATTTTTAATTTTAGATTTTGTCTTATCGTGCCCACGCCCAGCATACTTGCAGTTGTCTTTAAAACTCACCTGCTGTGGCTGTGTGTGGGTTTGGAAGTGGGATACGTAACTACTCAGTTTGGCTAATGCTGCTGCCATGGAAGGTTAATACATAAACGGGGACTCTTGGGTATCTCCCGTACAGGAAAAGAAAATCACATTCCTGTATAAACCTGTGTTATTTGATGGTTTCTTTGCAGCATTATTAGTAAAAAACAGAACTGCAAGGGCCTTGAAAACTGTATAATTGTTCCAGATGAGTGGAATTTTTGGAGGACATAGTCAAGAAGAGACAATATACAAGGGTGGTGCTTGGAGCCCTGTGGTGTTTGAGGGAAGCAAGAGAGGGAGAGCGCTGAGTGCCTCTTAAACACCAGTTGTGTGAATTGGGATGTGCAAACCAACAGAGCTTCCTGGGTTTTCTTGCTGCATTGTCAGGTTTAGCATATGTTTGTTTCTATCTGTTCTATGAATATTTGACTGAGTTGTGTGCACATTGTTTCATAAACTATTGTGATGCACAGCAAATAGAGAAGTTAAGGAGGGATATTTCTGTGATATAAGTGAACAAATGCTGCTAAGAGTCTGATGACTAGACTAAAGTTCTGCAGTTTTCTAACTGGAAAGGTTTGAGGTTTTTTACCTTGACATGGTGCATTTCTTTTTCTCTAGTTTGCAAGTCATGTGCTCTCCGAAGATTTTCCATCCAGCCTGCCCAGCAGAAGACGATTCCAAACCGGTATTTGGGGCAGCCCAGCCCCTTCACACACCCACATCTGCTCAAACCAGGTGAGGTTTGGGCCGTGTGTGAGCCAGTCATTGATATTTTCTTGTCTCTGTTTTTCTGAGTGTATTGATTTGCTGACAACTGTCTGTGGTTTCAGCTATTTATGATTACCTTCATTAGCCAGTAATTATATTTAATAGCTAATTTCCTTGTCTGAGATGATACTGATTCCAAAAATAGGCTTCACATGTGATGGCTTTCATAGCTTCTTACTTTTTTCTCGTGACATTCTCAGGGTTGTTTACTTGGGTGCTGCAGACTTTTTGTGGCAGTGGCATTCTGGGGGCTCGTTGTCCTGCAAATAAATAAGTTTTTTGTTAAGAGGAAGTCTTTCGTGCAAGCTGAACTGTGAGAATGGTTCATATCTCGTGTCCTGCAAGTCACAAAATAAAGGTGCAGTTCAGCAAAGGTGAATGGGGATGGACATTGATATATGGACACCACTTGTCTACAGAAATGTGCCCTGTTCAGAGGAGTATTCAATATGAGGACAAAGAGAAAAAGAAACTTGTGACTATGAAGTTAGATAGTAGTGATAAAAGAGAAGCTGAGGTTGTGTATTTTTTTTGAGATTCATGAAAATGAGCATGTAGGCATAAGATGACCACAATTAAATCTAGAAAACAAACCAAAAAAACAAATTGCAGCAAAAATATATTCAAGAATATGTCCAAGGAAAACATTCTGTGTTCTTCCATAGGTGGGTATAAAGGGAGAACAGATGAGTATGTGTTTATGTGTGTATATCTATATCTATATACACGCACTTCTGTATTTAATTGTAGAATAATTCAGGTCAGAAGGAACTTCACACAGTTAACAGCTTCCCCCTGTGCTCAAAGCTGGGCTAACTTCAGCATTAGATTGGGTTGCTTAGGGCACTCATTGACAGCTCACAATAAATGAGGCTGACTCCTTAAAGTGCAGCTGAAACACTGGAAGTGAATTCTAGCTCTCCATAGTATTTTTCCATTTAATAAAGGAGAGGTGTTTTCATTAAAATAGTATGACATGGTTTTATTGCAATTATTGTTTTAAAAAGCAAGTGCCTTTCATGCAAAGAGAATTTCCAGGCCTCACAGCTGAAAGGCATCTGGGATCCCCATGTTCCACCCCATTGCAGCTTCTGAAATTCACTGGACTGTGGCAATTATTTGATTGGAATGCAGTGGAACATAGGAAATTTGCAGTACAATATTGCAGAATTGTGAGGCCAGATTGCATTAAAACAGCTTCGGTGTTCTCTGTCATTTTAACATTTACAGAGTGAAAAAAATGTGGTGGATTTGTTGGTTCTGTTTGGTTCTTTTTAAAGACTTTTACATCTAATAGGTATTGAGGATATAATTTTAAAAGTGTAAAATTTAATGCAAATACAACATAAAATTTTCTTAAACTCCTTTCTCAAGGGAAGACATTCTGGATAAAACTTTCCCCTCCCACTGCACTCATGCAAGAATCCACTTGCAGTACAAGTCAAATGTCAATTTTTGTTATAGAATTGTCATTGTGTAATACATGAAAGAGGAAGAAAAGATTATGAAAGTGGAAAGTTAACAAACAGTATCAAAATGCAATCTATGTTAAAGTAGGGTGTTAGCCAAAGAACTGGTTAAATCTCTTGTATTAATTTAGATCATAATTAGGTAGTCTCACAATTTTAAAAATACATACTTCAGCTGTTGTTGGTTGTCGTTTCAACTTCAGTGTTGTTTTGGTGAGTATCTTGATTGCTGTACTTCATATCTTTTGGGACTGGAGCAGTTGAAAGAGTACTTTCATCTAAGAGATCATTTGTTTAGTTAGTGTTATTAGAAGTATAGTATTTAACTGTGGAAAAATCTGAATTGTTAAATACTGAGAAAAGCTACATATGCCCTGGAGAAGATCCCTTCCCTTAACAGGAGTCTGATGGCAGCATGCAGTCCATGGTTTGTTTCTGCCTGGAATCTTGTGACTGGTTAGACTCTGCAACCTCTGTGCTTCTGCCTGATCTCCCAGAATCTCTGACACTCAGTCTGCCCCTAGTGTTTTAGAAATAGTCAATTTATGAGTTGACTTAGTGTGTATTTGAACAGACATTCTAGCTTTATCTGAGGAAATTAATGCTCAACCTCAGGAGGCAAACTTCTGTTCAATGTCCAGATGCTGTAAAACCCATCAGTTTTTAGCAGTCAAAGTTCAGTTTGCCTTGCCCCTTCCCCTTTTTTTTTACATGTTCTCTGCAAACATTTGGATGTTTGTCTAAATCTACCAGGTTTTGTGATTTCTACCTTTGCACAGAAATATGTAACGCAGCATCCAATTGGTTAAAACCAATTTCTGTCTTTGCATGATGGAGAAGGAGACTGAGTTGGGATGTGCTGTAGGGATGGAAGCTGAAGGGGAGCAAGGGAAAGGCTTGTGAGGGATTACAAGGAAGCCATGCACATGTAAGGCATCAGGGAGTAGGCAGGAATCAGGCATGTGACTGGTAAAATACCCTGAGTGCCCTGAATTTCTCCATCTGATTTGTTTTGTATTCACAGGAGAGGTAACCCCAGGATTGTCACAGGTGGAATATGCTCTTCGCCGACACAAACTGATGGTGTTGATCCAGAAGGAAGCCCAAGGCTGGGATGGTTTGGACCATACAGTGATTCTGCTGTCCAACCCCACATACTACATGAGCAATGACATCCCCTATATTTTCCACCAGGACACTAATTTCCTGTACCTCTGTGGATTTCAGGAGCCTGACAGCATCCTGGTGCTGCAGAGCATTCCTGGCAAAGCACTGCCGTCTCACAAATCCATACTTTTTGTGCCCCGGAGAGATCCAAATCGAGAGCTGTGGGACGGGCCCAGATCAGGCCCAGATGGGGCAATTGCTCTCACAGGAGTAGATGAAGCTTACACCATTGAGGAGTTCAGGCACTTGGTGGCCAAGCTGAAAGGTAACAAAAAATAGAGGGGGAATGAGATCAGGTATGGTCTGCAGAGTCTGAATGGTACAGGTTTGGGAGGTGGTCTGTAACATCACTTCAAGACTAAAATGAACTTGGGAAGGTGCAGGGAGTATGGCTGTGGCGAAGGCACTTGGAAGTTCCTGATAGCTTGTTGAGGGCCACCAATGGATATGTAGTTCTGAAGATTTCTGACTTTCTTGTGTATCCATGTGAATGCCATCTGCCTATCTGTGAAATATTAAGTAACAGGATAAGCAAGACCATGTTACTGTTTTAGTCATATCTGTTTGCTGACAGAGCCAGAACCAGATGAAGTACAGGAAACTTGAAGGCTTTTTATTCATAGTAGACTTGGAAATTGATCCACACAGGAAGCTTGTTAGTCCACTCACATTTAGCTAAATGATGACTTGCCCTTGAAATACAAACATTGCTGTCCTTTAGAAATACTCCTCTGCATCTAACATCACCATGTAGCCTCAATACTTATAATCCAGGGGGAATTTAAACGCATTATAGAATGAAGCTGAAGAAGGCTCATAACAATATAATAAGAGCAAATGTGACTTTGGTGGGGTCACACAACTAGAGGGAGAGAATTCTGGAGTATTAAATACCATCTTGGAATCTAGTTGTTTCAAAAAAAGGATGTCTTGAAAACACGTAAGTCACAGGGCAAAGGATGATCAAAGAAAGCATGAAATGTGTGTGAGATACATGCTGAACAAACCCATTCAGCTTGAAAAAGAAAGCAAGGCAAGATATGAGATATGTATAGTTGGGGAAAGCACAGAGAGGATGACTATGAATGATTAATTGCTGATTTTCTTACTTTAAAAACAAAGGGAACACTGAATGAAATTATCACGTGGCAGGGTTTGGCACTTTTTAAGTTGTAGATCATTCATGGAAGGTATGGAATACCAAAATTAAAATGGAGTCAGAAGTTTGTAATTCTGTGGAGGAGAAAAGCAGTAAAGCAGCTAGGGGAAATACTCTTTAATAAATGCCCAGTTTCTTAGACACTTTTTGTAGCACCTGCTAGTGGTTACTGTCACTGAAGAAGGAGGGCCTCGGTGGACATCAGCAGTGACTCACCATGGCTTTTCTACTCATTTGCATTTAAAATGTTCCTGTGAGGAGAATGTTGGTACTAACCGATGTTCTGAATAAATTTCCACTATGGGTAAATGTGTTTGTTCTCAGTAAACTCATGTTCTTTGAATGGCTGAAAGAAGCAGTTGTTCCCCCAAGTGTTCTGAGGCGTTGTTGATAATGACCCTGATTCCATGCAAAAAGAGAAATTGCCTTCCATCCTCAGTGTAGACAGGCTGAATGGGAGAATGATTCAGAAGGTGTGCTGTGATGTGATGACTTAGAAGAGATTGCTGGTATTCTATGACAGTGAAAGTGTCTATATGGTCTGTCAATGTAGATTCAGAGAAAGTTATTTTTCTCAAATACAGCAACAGATCTCGTTTAGGAGTAAGTTAGTTCAGTATGGGGAGGACATTTCTGCATTTGTTTTTGTCTGTGTCAACATTTGTTTTGTATTCCAGGTGAGTCAAACGTGGTTTGGTATGACTTGAGAAAACCAGTGCATACAGAGCTGCACTCTGACTACATGCAGCCCCTGGCTGAGGTAAAAGCTCGGAGCAAAAACCGCATCCAGGGCGTTCGACATCTCGTGCAAAACCTTCGGCTGATCAAATCCCCTGCAGAGATTGAGAGGATGAAGATAGCTGGCCGGGTGACAGCAGAGGTAATGGGGTTGTGTGCTCTCCAGATGAACCAGTGCATTCCATTGAGGAGGTGACATAGGTTGGAAGGAGAGCTTTGATCTAATCTGTTACTGAACTGCTCTGTCTCAACCACTGGCTGGGCTTGGCTCCCTTGGCAGGACGAGGAGAAATGCGAAGACTGCTTGGACTACCAGATTGTCTCAATTAGCATAACTCCAGTGAAGACAAGCCAGCAGCTGTTAAACTTTGTTTAGAAGCAATATCTGTTCAGGCCTAGCCTTTCCATGGTCTTCCCAGCTTCCTCTCTGCTTTCCAAAATAATTTTCTTTCCCATCTATTCTGTTTATTTTGAGGAAAAAGGATTTTTATGAAGATGTTTCCTGTGTATGTATCTGTATTCCCCCTTCTCCCTCAAATACCTTTTGAATTCGTTGGCCACTTTTAAACAAATCTGACAGATACCTTAAATACAATTATGTTTTTGTAAATATTATTAAAATAGGTAGCCAAGTAGAAAAGAGAGTCACAGGTTGTCCTTCTCTGAAGGAAAAGCTGCATAAGGCAATCCTATTATACTTGAGGGAATCTGTAGGTGAGACAACTTCTAAAATGCCAAACCGTGGGATCAGCCTCAATCATCTAATCTTTTTTTTTTTTTTAAACTAGAGTAAATCATCCCCTAAGTACAGTTCCATAGGGAATAGAGCTTAACTGGTTCTAGTCTTGACAGCACTTTTGCCATAGAAGTTGGTGAAACTCTCTGGCTCTGGGCCAGCTGATTTTGGGCTTTCCTCAAAAGATAACAGGTGGAAAAAAAAGCACTTCCCTCAAGTTCAGGCTCTTTTGCTAACTGAAAGTCCCTTCTTTTTCATAGGCTTTCACAGAGACAATGTTTGCCAGTAAATCCCCTGTGGATGAAGCCTTTCTGTATGCAAAGGTGAGTACTTTGTAGCTGGAAGTGAGATAGAAGGGCTGGATGTTAGTTATCCTTCCAGGAAACCAGAAATGTCAAATCTCTTTATCATGAGTCTCCCACTGTAGCACATTTCTTCACCCAACTCCTGTGGTTCCTTGGACACGCAGAAGAGTCAGTGTGAGGAATTCTTCAGCTGTACCCTTATTTAAAGAGTGTAGCAGTTATCTAAGTTTCTCTCTGTTGATGTCTTTTTGTACTATATTGAAATGCAAAACCTGCTAAACAATCAGAGATAAAGATACATTATCCTGTAATACAGGTCTGTTGTACAAAATTTAAGTAGTTATAACACCTGTTTGTAAAGCCTACTTCTCTTGCCTCTAGCCTCTTACTACATCAGATTACCACAGCCATCTTGAAGGCAGTGTAGATGCCTCTCAGTTACAGAATAAGGACTAATTGGCCTGCACATTTGGTAAGGAACTGTGGAAGGAATTGCAGTGAGATGCCTATTTGAGAAACATCAGCATGATTTGACCCTCTGTTATGACATGAATGGGCCTGTGGTGACATGGCACAGAGTTGTAAAAACTACTTTAATTATAGTGTATTTTACAAATCAGTTTTTCAGTCAAGACCAGGATCATAAAACCTTTGCTCCATATAGGCATCCTGGAGTGTTCTGGCCCATGTGATTTTGGGTAATCATAGAAAAGACATGCTATTAATATATTGAGGGTCTTTATAGATGTAAGTTTATTAATTTTCACGCTTTTATCAGCGTCATCATTCAAGAAAGGTAAAGATCTTGAGGCTTATGGTGCCTTTTTCTTCTATCCCCTCAGACATCAAGGTAGCACATGCTTTCAAGCCTTCTTAGTTCAACAGTCATGAAAATAGATACTGCTGTAAATATGCTGGTACTTTGCAATTTTAAAGGATAGCAACAAACCATGACTGTTGTCATGTTGACATATAAGATCTTCAAAAATTCACAAAGTCACATGGCAAATAAGAGCATTACTTTGTATAAGAACAAATCCTCACCTGGATATATGACAATGTAGTGAATGTTTGAGACAGTATTGAATAGCTCATACCAGAAGGAGCTTCCCTGAGACCCGGTACAGGCTTGAAAAACTCTTGAATAAGTGGATTGTTCTGTATTTTTTCTTTTTTCCAGAGTTCTTGGAACATTCAAGACTGCTTTCATTTAGTCAACTCACTTTCCAGTTTCACTTTGTATTGTACAAATTAAGAAAACAGTTGTAGGACATTAATTATTATGGTTCTAGGGCAGTTAATCACCTGAATCAGCACTAATGGTTTCCTCTTCTCTGAATTGTTACTCCAGTTCGAATTCGAGTGCCGGGCTCGTGGTGCTGACATCTTGGCATACCCCCCTGTTGTTGCTGGTGGTAACAGATCAAACACTTTGCACTATGTGAAGAATAATCAGCTCATCAAGGTAATCTGTGTACTGTCCAGTAACTTGAAATGCAGCGCTGTGATGCAAATATACGTTCCCTAGCTGCTGTTTGTTTTGACTGAACAGATCAAAGCACTTAAATACATGTTTTTTATGTGAGCAAGGGAAAAGAATCCTGCCCTGGTTAATTTTACCATCAGTGTCAGATTCAACTTGTCTTTCTTTCCTCTCAGTGCTTGCTGCAGTATTTTCTGAACAGTGCAAGGACTTGCAAACAAGGTTGCAGACAGTTTAGTGAACATGTCTGCTCTCACAGCAACTGGCAGCGCTGGGGGCCTCACAAAAAAGAGGAGCCACTGTTGCGGGCAGAGCAAAGGCACCGGAGGGGGTCAATCTTCTGCTGTCAGTTGCATTGCTTGGCCTTGCTTTGCAACATAAGGGGCAAAGTGCATTCCTGCTCTGGCGAAGCTGAAAAGCATTTTGGTTCCATGTAGCCCAGCAATGCAGGGAAGGGGAACAAATAGGGAAGGGATCAGTGTTAAATGTCAAGAGGTGGAAGAGTAACATGTTTTGTCTTATTTTGAAGATTCTCATTGAATTGAACCCTCTCCAGCCTTCCTGACAATAGGCCTTTAAATTCAGATAAGTATTTTCAGGGGCAGTATTCCCTCAGTGCTCTGCTCACTATTTACTTTTCAGAGGAGCATATTTTTCCTCTGTCTTAATACAGGATGAAACTTTCCCACTAGCATTGTCTTTTCTTGAAGCTGGCATGCTAGCAGACCTTGAAATGATCTGCGGAGACAAATGTACAAAAGATATGACAGGCTGCTTTTGGCAGAAAGAAGCCTCCTTTGTTGTTCTGTCATCCAAGGTCAGGCGTGCTGATGTAACTCCAGTTGCTTCTGTTAAAGTTGTTCAGTTAAATGACTGTAGCTTGTTTTTTCCAAAAACATTAAGTAGGAGGTTAAACCCATAAACTTGACTCTTCCTTTGTGTACTGCCTCTACAGATCTTGTTTCCAAATAGGCTAACAAAGTGTCTAATTTGGGAGGTATCTGAATGTTTCACTCAGTCTTTTACTTAGAGGGTTTCGCTTTAAAGCAAAAGGACAAGCGCAGCATAAGGCATTTACTGGACAATCAAACCACAGGCTGAATTCCCTTAGTCAATAACTTGTTACTTAGCTTGTTTAATTGCTTGGAAGATGGCAGGTATTGTAATTTCATATTTGCCTTAAAGAATTGAACCAGCTATTCAATTTGAATGGATAGTTAATGGCCTGTCTATGCAGTGGGATAGTGAGATGTGCTCACTGCTGGTTTATCTGTTGTGTATCTGTTTGTGTCACTTAACTGTACACAATGATAGCAGCTAGCACTGGAAGTAGCACTAGCAGTGAAATTCTGCTGCTTTATTCTTTCTCTTGACATGCTGCAATTATGGCTTGTCATTCCACATCATGTCTGCTGGCACAGTCATGGATCTATGGAATGAATCTCTACATGTAGTGTAAATCTGTAGAGAGTTTAATCCAAATTTTTTGAACATCTTACTGCTCTGTTTGTTGTTAGCCCCTTTAAGGAGAGAAAGCAAGGCAGTGGTTTTGTTCCTGGCCCTTTGTGTTTCTTCTGTGTGACTTTTTGGGGGATGTGTAGTCAGTGATGTAATTGATATGGAACAGTTTTTCTGAAGTGGAGATTCACATCGCCAAAGTTTTTTCTTCATCACCAGATAGATTCAGAAAGATATGTTAGAGCAGTCAAGAAAGTCCGGGAAGAGAAAGGGAAGGTGGTACAAGCTATTCACCACTGCATTTACAGCAGCGATACACTGTCAGATTTTGTGATACAAAGTGATTTTGCTGGGTCCTTTTTTGTAGCTGTTAGTGATCCTGTGGGGAGCTCAGAAATGCTATGGTTTTGTTGCAAACCCCTTCTGTTTCAATCACTATAGTTGAGAACTTCTAGTGAAAGGAGTCATAGGCATAATTTGCTGGGGTAAGTGATCCAGGTGTGAATTGGGCTCATGTCTCAGAGAGCAGAATAGTTCAAAGCAAATGCCTTTTTTTAACTCCAAAATCTTCATCTTAAACGTTCAAACACTAGGTAAGCATAACAGTCAGAGATTACCTTGCAGAGAAACAATCCAATTGGAATAGCTTTTTTATAAACAGTAGTACCTGGGGTATTACTCTGCAAAAGGAATTCACATTTCTGCAGCTGCGTTGTGAAAACAGAACCATAACCTCCTTTCCTGCTCTCAGACAGAAAAATCAATTAATAGCTGGACTGACCCACAGAGCATTCTTTCCTGTTATTCTCCAGGATGGCGAACTGGTCTTGCTAGATGGTGGATGTGAATTTTCCTGCTATGTGAGTGACATCACACGTACCTGGCCTGTCAATGGAAGGTGTGCTGCAATAAGTTTTTTTTAAGAATTTTGATAAGTTCTTAAGTAATTGATGGACTGAGTGTGTGTTTAATCATAGTTTTACCGTGTCCCATTCTGTGGTGCTTCAGAGTAATCAAATTTTATAAAGTAATCGTTCAGCTGTATTCCCCACTGCCTCATTATTTACTGCATGAATATGTGTGATTATTGCAATTTTCAGCTATTACAGCATGCTTA
Source organism: Pachycephala philippinensis (assembly GCA_013397055.1). Lineage (NCBI taxonomy): Eukaryota > Metazoa > Chordata > Aves > Passeriformes > Pachycephala > Pachycephala philippinensis. The sequence goes on from VWZT01013679.1 coordinate 91,433, forward strand.
AAGTGCAGAGAGGGCTTTTGTGCATTCAGCTGTGGCTGACTCCAGTTGTGTGTAAGAAAACAAGAGTTTCAGTTGATGTGTACATAGCTCTGCCAGTTGTGAATTTGCTGGTGTGATGTCACTGTGTTTTTGTTTGATTCCTGCATGTTTTGGCTCAGGTGCATTCTTTTTCCTGCAGAAGCTTTGCCTTGCTTTGCTTGGGGGTTAGGTTCTCAGCTGAGAAACCATACACAGTGCATTGAAGAGCATGTTGCAGTGATGCTTTGTCTAGCCTTTCATACAAGGAGACGGTTGCTTTGCTTTCTGATTTTCCCCTGCTCCATCCTTGAACTGAATCTGTCCCCAAAATAGGTTCTGGGGACAGAACCTCTTTTCTCCTGGAAACAGATTTAGTTGTGAGATACTCCTTTTCTCAATGGTCTTCAGGTTCACCAAACCCCAAGCAGAACTATATCAAGCTGTCCTGGATATCCAGAAGTCCTGCTTGAGCCTCTGCTCCCCTGGCATGAGTCTGGAAAATATCTACAGTCTTATGCTGAGCCTTATTGGACAGAAACTGAAAGACTTGGGTGTCCTGGAGAGCAGCATCACTGACAGCCATTTCTTCAAGGTACTTCAAGGTTTTTTATTCTAGATTATTCCTATTTACTCTAGTTTACTCCTATTAATCCTGATTGTTTTATCCTTGGGTAGTGTTACAGCTTTAGTTTGGGTCAGGAATGTGCGTTCAAGATGTCTCTTCTAATTATTGACACATGCTGCTTTAAGTCATGTTGTGGGCTGGTCTCAGCACAGGAATGAATTTCTCTGAGACAGGGCTAAACTCCAAGATGCAATTCAACCATTTGGTGCACAATTTGGTCTGAAGTAACCCCCAGTCTTACATGCACACAGTGCGAATATTTATTCCTTGGCTCTTGCTGTTTCACTCTGCAGATCCGTTCCCATTGCTCTGCACTACTTGCCATTGCAGAAACAGCTTTAGAGCACAGTCTGAAGGCAACTATAGGGACATGGGCACTAGCACAAGATTCTGGGTCCACAATTGGCTGCAGGCGGTTATTCATAGTTTTGTGATCTGTTTAATACTGCATAAATCTTCAATGCCACCAGAAGGTGCAGCCTATTCTCAGTCATTCCACCTGCTGCCTCTTCTGCACCATTTTGTGTCAGTACTGGGATTCACAGAGCTACCTGGTGAACAAGACTGGGAAACTGGTCTGCCGTAGAGCTGAACCTGCAGATAAATAGGATTGGTTTGCCGTTAAGAGAAGTTTATCTGGTCACTCTCACTGCAAAGCTGCATGATTGCAGATGCCAATACTGCAAAGATGGCGGAACCAGGTGACGGCACTACGGATTTTGGCAGTCGGACAGGTTCCTGCCGGATTTAGTTGTGCGCTGTGCCGGTGCCATGGCAGCCCCGGCTGCCGCCGGCGGACGGAGGGTGTCGTGCCGGATTCTCCCGGCAGGTGGCAGCACAGCCAGACGGGAGCAGCGCCTGCAGCTCAGTCCCCTGGGAATGAGGAGCGTGGGGCAGGGAGGAGTTCTCGCTGATTCCTGCCCTGGAGGGAGGGAGATTACGGTGGTGCGGGGGGAGGCGGTGTCCGTACCTTGTAGAGCTGGATTAAAATCATGCTGTAGCTACTGAGTGAAATCGGCACAGCATTTGCTCGGCTGTGCATAGGAGACCGCTTTCACAGCCCGGAGCAGCTGTATCCACTGCTGCCAGTTGTGAGGGTCTGCTGATGAGAGTCATGCAGGGCTTGGATGTTTAAGGGATGGAAAGGGTTGGGGCAGCAAAGCTCAGCGAGTTGCAAATTGACATCTTGCCTGACATCTTGCCTGACACGCTGAGATGGTGATGGGTTTGGGCTGTTCTTTTCAGTCTGCAGTGTGCTCATAATAGGTACCTTGTGCTGGTGGGTTTTAAGGCCCATCCAGTTCTAGTAAATGGAAGGCAGCCCCTGGTGGCCTAGTCATGGCAGTAAGACTGCTAGTTAAGTACATAACTTCTCTATTTCTTTTCCCTATCTTTTGTATTGGAATAAGTTGGGCTGTGTTTAACTGCCTCTGTGACACTTGTTCTGTCTTCTCTTAGGCTGTTCGAAAGTACTGCCCTCATCATGTGGGCCATTACTTGGGCATGGATGTTCATGATACCCCAGATATATCCCGATCAATTCCGTTCCAGCCAGGCATGGTGATAACCATTGAACCAGGTAAAAGTGGTCAGTTGTGGAAAAAAACATGCAACACTGAGGGTAACAGTATTGCCTTTCAGTAGTTAGTTGGTCCTGCAGACCAAAACATTCAGGTCCTTTCTGGTGAAACTGGAAATTATAGTAGTATTGGAAAGCCTTAAGTTATTCCCATCCCAAAGTCATTACAGTATTAGAAAACCCTATTTCCTTCCCAAACATAGCCAAGGTAACACACAGTAGGAGTAATCTCAGGAAGCAGAGTAGTAGAGCTCAGGCTGTGCAGCACAGGGGAGCTGCAGTGCAGAAGAGCAGGGTCAGTTCACTTGTGCTGCGTTCTGTGTTCCTGCCACCAGTCACTGGTAGCGTGTCTCAAGCATTGCAGTCTGCAATTACAGGGATTCACAACTTAGCTTTGCAAATTAGGCATACTGTGATGAATCTTCCTTTCTGCTTGTCACTAGATTTGGAGCTGTCAGCTGGAAACTTATATTTGATGCTTGCCTTTTCTCTGTCTCTATTCAGAACATTGTTAAAGTCATCATTGTGAATGTAACACTGAGAGCAAGAAGTGTGAAAAGGCCAGGTGTAACTATGGAAGTTTTTATTAATGTGCTAATATCTGTAGGCACAGAGGGACACTTTCCTTTCTTTGCCCACCAACAGCCATGAGTGAGGGGAAAGAGAGTAACTTACCATGTTAAAAATTCTCAAGATCAAACTCACGTTATGTTGCTGAAAATCCAACCCCTCTCTCCTGGTGGTGCAGTAAGGGAAAGGTGGTGTTCTGGAGAGTGTTGTGTGTTTTAATTCCCTTTCTTTTTTCAGGCATTTATATCCCTGAGGATGATGCGAGTGCTCCGGAGAGGTTTCGTGGCATTGGTGTGCGCATTGAGGATGATGTTGTGATAACAGAGGATGCACCTCTTGTCTTGTCTGCTGACTGTCCCAAGGATATCTACCACATTGAGCAGATCTGTGGCCGCAGCTAATGATGCCCCTTCTCTGCCTCTTTCATCCTCCTTGGGAGACGCAGCCCCGCAGGGATGCAGATCCCTGTAGATGGCTGTAGTTGTCAAGTGATGGAACACGTGGACAGTTGATGGCTGTTTCCAAGATGGGGGCTGGATAGGGGAATGCTCAAGGCTTGGGTACTGAAGGATGAAAAAGCAAAGCAACCTTTTCCGTGTGCATTTTTTTCTGATTTGTGCTGATGTTGAACTGTTGTAGGACATGGGAGTGGATTCATCCGTCTGCTGTGTGGATCCACATGTTCTGGGGCTCTTGGGGGGTTGAATTTTGTCAGTGCCACCAGATGCATGGGCACAACTGTTGAGACCAAGGCCCCATTTTTCCCCCTTAGCAGTAGTTTCACAAGTCAGATTTTTAAAATGAAGCTTTTATAAATGCTGGTTTGGGATAAGAAAGTGCCAGACAGCTTTAATTTTTATAGAACCATGTAAGGAGAGGGTTTGATAATCAGGAAGATGGGTTTGGTGGAGAGGTGGTTGTATCTGAAGCCAGTGGAGAATTCTTTCAGTATTTTAAGGCTAAGGATGTATATAGGCCTTGTTCAGGCATATGCTAAATAGGCCTGCAGCAGGGAAAAACATCTTGTCTGGTCTTTCAGCTTATTGGAGTGTTTGGTAATTTCAAAAAGGACAAATAGGGCTCAGAAAGTTAGACATACCTATTCTTGCTGTCTTCCACATTCCCTTCCTTTTGTCCCAAAAGTCCATTCCTTTTTCCTGCTCTGAGTCCCTCTCTACCCTAGGAAGCAGGGCCATGTTGATTATGCTGGACTCCACTGGTGAGCTGTTGGTTGTCGCCAACAGATGTCCCAGTTCTGGGACAGTCACAGCACCTTTCTGGCTTATGTTTGCTGTGTGCTGTGCGTGCCAGCAACTTCAGTGGTTTTCAAGAGTCTTCCCTATAGTGAGTGTCAAGTCTTTACATGGCTTTTATATGGAGTTGATTGGAATTTAACGTAATTCTTCCTTTCTGAACTCTGAGGGCATGATAAGAGCTGACTTTTGGGTTTTTCCAAGTGCTCTGATAGTATTTTTGAGGCAGCTGCAAATCTTATTAGGGCTAGGCTGGATGAGGAGTAAAGAGAAGAGTTTTCTTCCCTGAACATCAGCCTACCACCCAGGCCATTGTATGCCGTAGTAAATACACCTACTAGAGGCAAGCACAGCATCTGTGTATTTACTGAAAATATTTTGACAATCAGCTATTTAACATGTCTGAAAAATGCCTCTCATCAGAGCATCTCCTGTTATTTATGCTTGCTGTTGCATCACCTTATTTCCTTTCTTATGGTAGCTTTCAGTGTTCTTCATCTGTTATTCTAAATTTTCTTCCTTTTCTCTTCCTAGATTGTCTATTTTTGACCCACTATGTCACTGCTTCCTAATCCATTTTACTTTCTTATCAACGTCACTGCCTCTTCCCCAGTTTGGCCTAATTCCGCACAGTGAATGTAGCCAGAAGCATGTGGGGAAGGTGCTCAGGGGTTCTGGAGTCTGACCTCTGGCTCTGTTGCTGTGTAATCTCTAGCAAAAGTGCAGACTTTCTTTTTTTCTTTTTTTTCCTTTTTTTCCTTTCTTCTTTTTTTTTTTTTCCCCTGTGTTTCATTTCACTGTTTGAAGGCCAAGTAGGCAGTGTCTCAAATCTCTCATTGCATTTAATCTGAGTTAGGTGCATGCACTGGGGTTTGAATTTTGGCACCTGAAAGGCAGCCAAGATATGCCATAATTTTATTTTCTAAATATGACAAAAATAAATGCTTTTACAGGGTTTAGTGTATCAAATTTCACCTGTTTAAGAGAATCTGCTAATCTCTGATGGCAGCACTTGTTAAATACTCTTGTGTTGCAGTGATAGCTACAGCCTAAAATGTTAGAACGGAGGCTTCCCAAGTATGAACACAGACCTGATGAATACTTCTGATGTTGTTCTGATCTGTAATGCATTTGTTGTTCCAATTACACCTGTTAGAGCCATATCAACTGGGCCAGATCTTAGGGATTTTGGAACTATGTAAGCAGCTTAAAATAACATTAATCTGAGAGATACATGTGTAGGCTGATCTGCACATCTGCCCATGCATCTAAAAGAGTTAATAATTGTACTTACTGTAAATAAGCCTTTAAAATGCATATATAAAAATTATTTTTAAAATAAAACAATTTGTAGAAAGTCATTTCTCAGACCATCAAGTTGCATGCTGTTGAATAGATATATGCACCTCCAAAAACAGCATTATTTTTCAGGGAGATTTATAAATTGTGTGTCACCTGTCCTGGACTTGAAATAACATTGTCAAATGTAGGTACACACTAATTCCTACTCCTCTCAGGAAGATCCTGCAACTTGTAAACACCAATAGATCTTAGGAATGATGTGGATGAATGTTTCTGTCAGTAAAGAAGTATTTGTGACTCTGCTGAGTGGAAAGTAATGGATCTGCTAGGGCTGCTGAGTGTGTCTGGCCATGCACATTCTGTAATTCTCCTTCTGTTCCATATTCTGTAATTCTTCCACTGTGTTCAGCCATTTTTTCAGCATAAACTGCTTCTGTTTTGAATCTATTGTTCCATGTAAAGGGTGCATTTTGCAGAAGGTATTAAATCTGCATCCTATGAACCTAAAGTTTTGGGGAAGGCTTTTTCTCACTTGTTGCAGAAATGAATAATCCGTGACCTACACACATGCTGCTGTGTCCCTTGCAAACAACCAAACCCTTAAAACATTTTACACGACCTTCATCAAGAAACTCTGAAGAGCTGGGTTCTCTGGCTGCAGGCATGGCACATACCTGTGGTGTGTCTCCCCTGTCGCTGATCCTATCCTGCCAGACTATCTGCCTCTGCCACGGATGAGATTCCTCTCTCCAGCCACTTGGGTGCAGGAGCAGCTCTCAGTGGTGGCACAAGTCTGCTTGATGAGGGCCTTGGTGGGATCACAGGGAGTGAAAGAGAAATTGAGGTATACACAATTTAACGTGGGGAGAGATTTTATTTCATATAGCACAGGTCTTAAGGGCGTAAGAGTGTGAGAGAAAACGAGAGCGAGCCGTCCCTATGGAGCATCTGCTTTGCTTCCAGAGGAGCCCTGAGAGGCTTTTGGCTTTCCCATTTCACCTTCTACCAGGGGACTGCTTTGCCTTGCAAAGAACTAGTAAAGTCCTGTTGTTAAATAGAGTCTGAGCAAAGGTACCAATTTGCAGATTTGCTTTTGTCATCGAAGTGGAACGAAATTTGACATTTAACATAATTTGGCATTCTACCTCTATGGGGAAAAATACAGTATGTCTTTCCTAAAATTGCATTCATTGTTTTGCAAAGGAACGCGGTGTAGGAAGTAGCAAACTGAGTTAGCACAGTAAAGAGAATGGAGATGGAGGTTTCTGGGACTGTACAATGCAATAAGAGAAGAATCAGGAGAACGTTGTGATTTGGAGCTGCAGGGATGTGTGCAGGGGGATGGGAGAGCAAGGAGAGAACAACGGGGCATAAACAACTCACTATGTTGTCAGAATGGTGCAATAGCTCCAGAAAACTGGTTACGCTGTTTCATAACCCTGATTGATTTGTCCTACTCAGTAGGGAGGAACAAAAGAGTCAGATTGTATTGATGAACTTGGTCTTAACAGTTAGTTTAATTATTTATTTTAAAAATCAATAGAATTATCATATGAGAAAGTTTTATGCAGTTTCATGCATTGATTATGTGTCATATTTTAAATAATGCAAAGGGAAAAAAGTATGTTTCTAGGCAAAATTCTCATTATGATGGAGGGAGCAAGGGTGAGGTTACATGCTCTTATGCTATCCAAATTACTGCTGTGGAAATTGAGTAATTACTCCCAGGAGAATTAGCATAAGGTGAAAAGAGTTAGGGTTAAACTTAGAAAAAAAATCTGTATGAGCTAAATGACAAAAATGTTTTAATTATGATATTTAATACTTTATGTAATTGGATAACAAAACTGTGCACTGACATAAATTGATGGTTTTAAATTTCTTTTAAAATGAGTTGTCCAGAAGCCTGTACAGGCATCTCTTTATTAGTATGCAGTTCTAAAGTGCATTTAAGTTTATAATTCTGACATCATTACAGCTCATCTGTTAAATATGCTCCCTACATGTGTGCACAGTCTTCACTTGATTAAAAATCATCCTTTGGACACTGTCACAGTGCTGGCTCTAGGAGTGGGTCTATAAAATTCACTGTATTTAAGAGATATAACAATGAATTACATTTTAAAGCAGAATTTATAAATTAAATGGACAGTGAGGCACCGTGGGCTCAGTGACACTCAATTTCAGCTCCTTTCTCCTTCTGAGCTCCTTTCTCCTTCTCAGTTTGTCTTTCTGCCTTAACTGGCTGGCAGCTTTGAGCCTTCTTCCCTAGCAGCAAGTGGAGCAATGAACCCCTGTCTTCTGGGACAGCTTATGCCTCAGCCTACTTGGTTGTTTCTCCGAAGCACCACCCAATATCTGGCTAACCAAAACCAGGCTTTTCAGAAGACAGGCAGAAAGGAACAAGGAAGAATTCCCAGCTCTTCCATGTGTGTGTTACCTTCACTTGCTGACTCATACCACGTATGCCTTTTTAACAGCCGTGACAGAGTTATCCATTAACAATGGCAAAGGAAAAAAAAATTCCTGTCTGGGTAAGCCTGACAATGGGATTTTTGAACAAAGAAAAAGTTAACAAGCAAGTTGGTTCTAGACCCAAAAGTGAGAATGTCTACTATAGGCTTCAATATGTTCCTTCCATGGGGATGCTGGGGAAACAGGTAGCACTGCAGGAGCAATCTGCAGTCTTCATTTGGGAGCTTTTTGCAAATGCTGGTCTCAGACATCCTGTGGTGGGGCAGAACTGACAGTGGTTAAAGCTCCGTGTTGGGTTTTTTCCTCCCAAGACCATAAAGAGCCTGTGGCTTTTTAAAGGAATCTGAGTTTTTCATAATTCAGGCAGAAATATCATGGCAGCACAGGCTGAGAACTCTCAGCCTGTGGTTCAACGAGAAGTTGTTGGCATGCCAGTGAAAACTTTTAGAAATGCAGTTCTTTCCAGGGAAACAGCTCACTGGGTTTTTTTGTGAGTAAATCAGGCCAATATGAACAATATTAGGTGAGAGGCAGAGAGGCTCAGCTTCTTTTTATTCCCAGCAGAGCAAGGCTTCTGTCTCCGTGTGCTTTTGGGATATTAATGCAAAATGGGATTGGCCACTGATCCAAGTTAAGATTATGTGGTCTGACTCTTGTACTGGGAAATAGTTAGCAGATGTCAGGTAATCTCTTATCATGTGAATATTTTACTCAGGTAGTGCTTTAAGTTTGGGGATAATATCCTTGGCTCTTTCAGTCTAATGTGCATAGAGAGTGTAACATACAACATCTGTTTTGCCTACGGGAGCTACAACCAGCACCTCTGTAATTAATAGTATTACATCTCCATCATGAGCACGCAGCAAATTAATAGAGTCATTCTGAGAAAGCACAGCTGTTAATGGCACAGCAGAGGGTTGGGTTTAAGCTTTCTCTGCAGGCCTTGTTCCAGGCTACAAAACCTGGTGTTCCTGGTACTACCTATGAACACCTTTCCTTACCACCCCTTGGCAAAATGACCATTTCTATTGGGTGGCCTCTGGGAAGTTTGTGTTGGCATTTCTGTGCTGTTGTCCTAATGTGTCATCAGGATCTGCTTAACAATTTTAACATTGCTTCTTGGATAGACAAGGTTTGATACGGCATCAGGGATTAGGAGAGTTCTGCTGTGGAGCCAGGTCTGGCTGGCTCCTGGCACACTGTGCCCTTGGTCCATCAGCCCAGTTGCTCGTGTCTTCCTGTCCTCAGTGCGACAGAGAGGCATGGCCCTACTGACAGCTCAGTCCTCACATCCCCATGCAGCTGCTCCTGTCACAGAGGCCTTAATCTCCAACTGTCCTTCTAACTCTTCTCCCTCTGGGCTTGTAGAGGTACCAGTCTGGAGCCAAAAGCTGTAGCCTGTGGTGTGCTTGTTGCCACTGACCAATTGTCAGATTCCATATGGTGCTGCTGAGGCTTCTGTGATGCATTGCAGTATCTGGTATGTATATTGCTTTCTAATTCATGCTTTACCCTCTTTTTTTTCCAGAAGATGAGCTATTTAACAGCTACATGGGTGTTACTGTGGTGACTGTAACCAGGCAAAACCATGCAGTTTGTACTGAGATAGTTCTACACTTGCGGACTTGGAGATGATTAAGAAATTTTTAAGGGCTTGTTGTATTATTTTTGCTCTTCCCTGCAGAACAGAGAGAGGTTTCTCATGAACTTTCAGTTACACACCATGAAGTGGAAAGGTATCATTTATCTTCAAAAGCGCAAGTGTATTAATATCTATACACAAACATCACATATTAGGCAAACAAACATTGTGACTTCTATCTAGTTAGAGATTCAAAAGATGTTTTCTCCAACCATAATTAAGATTGTTTAGATATTTGACTCTTCATTTCTTTGTGTTTTGTTTGGATTTCCTGTTACATTTAATTTTACCCTAGAAGTTCCAGGGTTTATTATTTTTGGGGTTTGAATAATTGCATTATCTCTGTAATGTATTTTGTGGTAAGTCACTGCCATAAGGCACAGCCTTAACTTTGCCTCCATCTTCAGGGGTTTTTTTCACTTTTATAATGTAATTTCCCTGCAGTATGAGGCTTTTTCAGGAGACAGCATTCTGTGATTCTTACCTGAGGAGTGCCTTTGCAAAAAAAAGGTGAGAATGTGCTATCTGAAAGATGTGATTATTACTCTTGAAGCTTAAAACTGTAAACTGTGAGAGTTTTGAAACCAAATGTACCATTCTGACTCAGGTTTTTAGAGATATAAAATTGAACAAGTAGAGCAATTAATGGAAAGAAGGATTGTGGAACAAACTTAAATTCCTAATAAACTGATAACTGTAAATCAATCTGAGCAATTAGATATAAAAGCTATTTTCCTCTAGTGTGCAACTCTTTGAAATTTTAGTGAACTTTAATAATAAATTAGAAGACTGATAAACTGTTTCTGTAAGCTCATTTGAGACAAGAATTGTACCAAATGCCACATTTCTGAAGGACTCCATTTTTAATGATTCACAAGCTAATAGAGGACTGAGTTGTAATCCTCCACAATATTGCCTATATTCTGTTAATAGAGTCACTGAATGAAAGGGTAGGAGGGAGGACCCCTTTGATCAAGTAGTTTGAGCACCTTGCTATTACAACCATTGCATTTCACCTCCTCAATTTAGTGCTGAGCCTGGTAATTCGTGTGTGACAGCAACAGATCCCTCAGTAAGGCATCAAGCCTTGATCAGAAGGCTGGTGGAGGAAGAAGGATAAAGTGGAGAATGGCTTCTTTCAGTCATCTGCTCCAGCTGTTAGCCACCCCATCATCAAAAATCTATGCATTTTTCTCCACCCCCTACCCCCAAACAGGCATTATAGGGAGGATAAGGAGCAGCCTTATATGTTTAATGAACCTGCTCTGGGTTCAGTGTAGCCTTGACAGTGGAACTGTGACTGTACTTCTGTAAAAATGTCTACAACTGTGAAATTCATTCGCATTTCTCAGAGTCCCCAGAGCTGCACAACAGCGCCATTCACAGTTTAGCAAGAAGGACAAAGAACCAGAGAGGAAAGAAAGAAATGAGCAGTGAAGAGACATATGTGTTGCATGACTCTCCTCTGGTAGAAAAGGTCTTGGATGTGTACAAACACAAAAAAGAAAATCAAGTCTTCTGGAAAATAGTGACATCTCTTTATTCTTTTTCCCCTAGTACTTAACATAATCTTGGTGTGTTTAAAAAAATAAATGTAATGATACAAAAGGGGCTGCAAGGTGACTCCTCTGGACCAGGATCCATACTACACTGGGACCTGCCCTGCCTGCTCTTCTTTTTGCCATCATGTTTGTTCCCTTAAAATAAGCAACTGTACAGGACACAAGCATTGTCCAGACATTATCTAAGTCTTCCCTTTATTCCCTGAATCATCTGGCTTTGATCACAGGCTACTCATGCCAACACAAAGTGAAAGAAAAATCCAAACCTAAAGAGTAAGAACAAAGGAGAGAACTAAGTAATCCTGTGAATCGGTGTTGCATTTTGGGTGACATTCTGCATTCAGGATCTGGTGGTTCAGGAAAGGCCCATCCTTGTCTGTGTTCTGTTACATTTGATCACTTTAACTACCACAATAGCAAAGGTCTTTCCTTAAAATCCTCATTGTCTGTTTGTTGGTCTTGCTTTACATTTGAAATCTAACAGGCACAATACAAATTTTGTGTACCTCAAACTTTTTCCAATCCCACTTGGTATACTTGGATTGATCCAGTTACAATGTATTTAACAGATAAGAAATGTACTGTGGCAGAGGTGTTTTCACTCTGTCACCTGGTATTTTCAGAACATTTCCATTGGAAAGCTTGCTCCAGATTGTATGCTGGAAGATACAAATGCCACTGAGTGTAGTTAAAAGGAGGGGTGACATTTTACAGGATCCATAACCTGGATTTGCCCTGGAAAAAGTTTTGGGGAAGGCAGCTTGTCCCAACCCCAAACAATGACCAGGGGGATGTCTCTGAAACTTTATTCCACACTGGGAGAAGGGTTGTGAGCCTATGTACACACACCATGTGCTTTTCTGCACACTTCCCTTTTCAATTCAAACAGGGGGAAGCAGATACACCCTTACATTCCTTTCTTCAGTAATCAATTAAAGAGAAGTGCCTAAATCACAGAGCAATTGCAAACTGAGCACACAGCAATGAATAATCTCTATTGCTTGTTTTGAATTCATTATTTCCTCTATCTTCTCAAGCCAGTCATGTCATTATTTTGCTCTTTTCAGGCTCTTCCATTCAGTCTCTTTAACTTGCTTGCACACAAATCATTATTTCATTTTATCTGGACATGGCTGGACTGATGATAATATTTAATCAGTTTCAGGAAGTTTTAGAGGTCACCAGCATCAAGGAACAACAATTTGCCTTAGCTTCTTTATTAAGTGTATTATTTTTTCAATAGAGTATTATTTTATGGAAAAATAGAAGCATTCTTGAAATTTATACTTGTTGCAGATATCATATCCTCTTCCACCAACTTTGAAATAGTTACATAAACCAGAAGATTAAAAACATTTTTTATGATAAAAATCTGGGCAAGAAAAAAGTCGATTCTTTATTTCTAGGCTTTTTTAATGCAATAAATACATTTTTTAAAAGAGTAACATTTCAGGCAGAAGATGAACTGATTAACAAAAGTTAACAATATGAAGTGCAATTAATTTTGTAGCTGTTTGATATATAACATTTTTAAAGCATCCTTTTCACTGCTCCCAGGTGTAAAATCTCCCAAGTAAATAGTAGAGATTAGACTAGTCTTGAACTGGCATGTTCCAGTCTCTGACTGGAAGTGTGATTTCTGCACAGGCTGCTATTACATATCATACCCTCAGCTGGTCTTCATAAAAAAGCCAGCTGAAGTATTGCTGAGCCTATGGCAATAGGAACAAGTGTTTCCAGTGTTATCCCAGCAATGTTTTAGTTGTTAGTAAAGGACTTTTGCTCCCATGAGCAGTCTTGATGGAAGTGACTGATGTTCCCTGTCATACTCTAATGAGTATTTGAAACATTAAGTATTAATGATGCATTCAAATAATGGAAAAAATTTCTCCCAGCTGATCTGGCTGCCCCTTTACCGGACAGATCGCTCTGCACGTGAGACTGGCTGTGGCTGTGCTGGTTGGGTGTAACAGGGCAACAGGCTCCCTATGAGCTTTTGCATGTGAGGCAGAAGGAAATGTCCATTATGTGAGGATGTAAGGTCTTTCTTGCACGTCTCTATGAATGTGCTAGTGCTAATGGCAGAAGCCACAATTCCCTTTTTAATTAAAATGCTCAATGTTACAATAAAAATATGCTTTCTTCATTTATTCTGCAATTTTAGTTAAAATTAACTAGTGCGATGCGTTTAGCCTAATGCATGCAGTGTTCCTGGAGAAACACTTCATCCCTTTGTTGCATGGGCAGTTTGTATCTTCTTGGGGAAAAAAAAGGAAGATTTCGCCCTGGACAGCTTTCCATCTGTTTTCTGTGCCTCATGGAAAAAAAAAAAAGTTGCCTTTTTTATACACTCTTTCCCTGTCCATTCAGAAGTTGAAATGTCCCCAGTGTAAATTCAAAGCCAGCACACAGATACATACTCTGCCTCTTTTCCATGTAATATGAACAAAGTATGCAAAATACTGCTACAATCATCTGTTAAAAAATAATATTGTTCACAGCCATTCTATAGAAGTCCTTCAGATGTGTGAGCAGTCCACTGCATAGCCACAATGTTTAGAGGATGGAATGACATTTGTACTACTCATGTTGAAGTTCCCTGAACTTAAACTCAGAGGCAGTTTTTAACAGGTGGGAGAGGACTCACTTCCATCTCAGAGAAACATATCCTTGAAAATTGTATGTATATCTTGGTGGCATATGCCTGTGAATCACGAAGAGAGAAAAAAATTTAACTTGTCAAATTTGTATATACATATTATTTCTTGTCCTGGAAATAATTTGATCTTTTCTAATATGCTTTTGAATTTGCAGAGGGATGGTTTCTATAGAGTTCCCTGGTGTTAGTTATATTAGCATTTTATAGGTTGCTCATGTAAACTCTTGAGCTTTCGTGGCTCTCAGTATTAGCTTTTTAATATAGCACAGTTCATACTGGCTCTTACTGCTGTCTAATTTTGGTTGGGTTTTTTATGCGGCTCCCCAGCTGCAATGAACGTGGCCTACACTTGTTTGAAACTTTTCCTGTCTGTGTAAACCTGCTATTGATGTCCTTTTTTCCCTTGCATATTGTAACACTCTAAGAGCTTAACTTGCTTGTATTTGTTATGAAGATCAATTATTCTAGATAGCAAACTCAGATCTCATATTACAGGTGATAACCCAGAACTTTTAGATAACAAATGGAAGTCTCTTCTATCTTTGTACCATTATTTTGGTTGTTCCACAGATACAGAAATCCATAGCTGAACTGCCTAAATAAATTATTTTAGTAAATAGTGCTCCTTATTCAAAGAACACATGCAAATAATTCCCAGCCAAATGTTAGTTATTGACTTCTAAGTTAATGCACTTTTTGAAGTGATCCCAGTATCACTCTTCTCTTTTGGGCATCTGAAATTGTTTAAAGTAACATGTGGTTTCTCACCCTTCTATAAGAAAAAGGCAATTTCTACATAGGGTGAAGAAAAATGTAATTTAAATAAAAGTGTGTTTTATTTTGGATATTAATGTCTATAACAGCAGCTTTCCTGAACAGAGAGAAAACATTTTTTATCTAAAAAGACCTTCTTAATAGTTATTCTAGATATATTTCTATGGACAATTCAGACAGTTTTTTAAGTCTGTATAAGATACTGAGAGGAGCAAAGCTTATGATTTCACAAGTCTTATGAGGAAAGGATGTTCTCTCTCGTGCATTAAAGTGTTTCATCAGAATTCCTGGGTATCTGTCCACCTATACATAGTAAATATTTCACATACCAATAAAGTGAGTCCTCAGCAATTCAACCACTCAGCACAAATGAGGCTTAATTTATGATGGATATCTGCACCTGTTAAACAGTGAAATAGGCTCCTGACATAAGTGATTCTTTCATGCTGTTATTTCTCTAAATTTTTTATAGGTCCTGTATTCCTAGATTCTAATCTTTTAAAGATCATGATTTCAAAAACATTCCTGAATTTTTAAATTTCATATTGAAGAAGAAATATATGTGATTTTGAGCTAAAGTGTATATATGTAGCGTTTAGATCAACACCATTAAAGGAAGGCATAAAATGTGCCTATTACTGAATTAGGCATTTGTTTTGTATATCTAATGATAAAATCAATATGAGGCTCCATCAGAGGAGAGATCCATCAGTCTCTATCTTGCTAGCATTCAATCAAGAGATTGAATTTGCAAACTTCAAGGGGGAGAGAGGTTTCTCCATTTTTTGACAATCCATATTACACTAATTCGGACAGCTTTTACACAGAGCTGCACCAGTTTACTCAAGCATTGCTTTCAATATCATTTCATTAAATCAATGCAAAAGGTTGTGTTGACCTTTTAAGTATATATTTAAATCTGATCAGTGGAGCTTAAATCGATTAAGAACTGATTTTAGACAACTCTTTAAGGCAAATAAGTGTGTCCACACGGGGTTCCTCAGCTGTTCAACGAATTGATGTGAAATCCAATTTAAATTAAGCCACTGCAAACAAACCACGGTTGTGTTGTATGCGAGTCCCAAATGTGCCCTCCAAGTTCTTCAAGAACTTTCTTTCTAACTTGAACAGAGAACCCAAGAGAGATACAGTTAATGGAGTGAAAGCTGTTCGTGCCTGTCAGGAAAGGAGGAATGACTATAAAACACAGTAAAAAGCTTCCAAACAAACATCCAAGGTTCAGCCAAAAGCTGTGTCTATAAACCTGTTCACTGTCAAATGATGGTTGTTTTTTTACTCTTTTCTCTTGGCAGCTGTAACTGTAGTGAACAAGGCAGAAATGCCACCACTCACCAGATTCTGCCAGGAGGAAGCCTCCTCCTCCGTATCTCAGAGGTTTAAAAGATCCAAAGTGAGTTTAAAGGAAATCTCCTCTAGTTCACATTTGCTAGGGATTAGGATACCCAAAGTTTTCAACCTTCAGTTTGCCTTCACAGGAGCTTTAGGGTTTTCAGGGTGTAGATTATTCCTCTCTCCTAAAACATCACTGAAGACCTTTGCAGGACTGCAGAGAAGCCCCTTGATCTTCACAGCCCTTAAGTCTACAGGGGGATTTCAAAGATTTTGCTCTCAGAGCAAAGAAATGGGAGATGCAAAATGAACTTCACTCCATATTGATTGGTAATGCAAAAAAGATAGAATAAGATGGGTATTTGTAGAAGGGAAAGATTAGCTGGTAATTTCTACATTTCAATAAATCTGTAACTTGCGTTTTAATGACTGAGTTTAAAAACACCGACAATCATAGAATCATACAATAAAATAGGCTGTGAGAAAAAGCAGGGGTGAAAGCAGTAAATAGAAGGAAATGGTACAATAAATTGAGGGAAAACTGGTTTAGTATAAGCAACTACTTTAATTATTAATCCAATAACATGGCAATGCAAGTTGCACTCCTGAACTTCTGGAGGCTATTGGTCCCTCAGCCTCTTCCACCCAACTCTTATCCAGATAACTTGTCATCTGCTCCATTTTCCCCTGTCCTAGAACTGAGGAAAGCAAGTGAAGAGTTTTCCTCATACTCTGCAAAATGTTTTAATTATTTGACAGTTTTGCTGTATGAAAGAACAGTTTCAAGGGCTCTTCCTCAGTTTCACACCCCTTTCTAACCAAAGGTTGCTGTTTGATGGGCATATTGCAGCTCTCTTTGCCAGTCCAAACCCCAGCAGGAGAGAAGTATCTAAATGCAAAGGTACATTCTTGTATGAACAAAGGGAGGTAAGAGAATGGGCCTTTGTTTTTTCTCCTCCAGGGATTCAAAAGGGTCTGGTGGTGACTGCTGATAGTTTGGTTGTATGTGGTACTGGTAGATTTCTGGCCTCTTTCCAGCTTTCCTGGTTCCTCAAAATTACTTACAATATTCCCATTCAAACCTGTGCAAGTGATTATCTTGAAAGGTTGCAGACTCACAAAAGGTTACAGCATGTGAGTGAACTCAAACATAAGGATCTTCCATGTAAACTCATAAGTATTTCTATATATTGAGGTAAAGGAATTAACTCCTTGGTACCAAGTGGAGTAAACTTAAACTTTCTATGTTTCTTCCTGAAACTTCCCCGAAGCTGTTGCATCTTGTTCTATTCTTTTATTTTCTAAAGTCTTGTTG
Source organism: Pachycephala philippinensis (assembly GCA_013397055.1). Lineage (NCBI taxonomy): Eukaryota > Metazoa > Chordata > Aves > Passeriformes > Pachycephala > Pachycephala philippinensis. The sequence goes on from VWZT01013679.1 coordinate 108,557, forward strand.
ACTGGAGGTGAGTGGGAGTGTATTCCTAGTGCTGGATATGGCTCTTTCCTCTTTCTCCTAGCACAGACCAGTGAATCCTTAAACTGGGTTGATAAATAAAATTTATGAATGTGGTGAGCAGAAGGAGAAAGAAAAAACCACAAAACCCCCACCAGGACTGGAGGGGAGAGAAGAAGGGACTATGTCACTTTGCAGTGGTAAATTACCAAAAGCAAAAATTACCAAAAGTAAAAATTACCAAAGCAGTAGGCTCTGCACTTACACTTGCTTCTCTGCTTGTTCCTATTTTCTGCATTTCCTGCAGCTGTCAGAATTGGGGAGCTTCTGTGTTCTGATCAGTGAAAGCTCGCTGTCGCAAATTGCCCTTCTTTCCACCGATGTTCTGGAGATCCAGTTGTGCTGAGTTTGGAAATTAAAGGAAATGGTCTTTAACACAGCAAGATACATTCAAGGTATGTTTAGTATAGAACTGGCAGAGAGACCACCTCTTGTGGGATTTGCTGACCTAGGTGCTGTAATGAACTTTCCAGTGAAGGCCAAAGCAAGGCTAACCTCAGTGTATTGTCTTTACCTAGGCATTCCTAACAGAGAGTGATTAAATGCCAGAAATAGTTTAAATCCTGCCTTCTGAAGACTATCTGAGTTAGGTACCACAACTTTTTTTTCCTGCTGGTATGGGAGACAGAGGATTGATGGCACCCTCACTCTTGGCTTTTTTGTACTATCCATATAGTTTTTGTACCAGAAATTGCCATGTCTGTGGGCCAGCTATTTTTTCCCCATTCCTTTGTGTCTTTCTAAGAAGAAATGGTATAAAATTAGTTTGGTTTTTTCCCCCTGAAATCACATCTGAACTCCCTTCAACATCCCCCCGCCTAAAACCAAATAAAACCAACAGTAACAGCAAAACCCACCAAAAGAGTAACAGAAAAGCTTGGATCTTTACAGTTTTCAATTGTCAAATGGTGCCTTTGCTACGACTACTAGGGATTACAACAAGATGCTTTTACCGACAGCAGCATCTTTCCTATTGTGACAAAGAAGGATGGCAAAGGCTAATGAATTGTGTCTTATTGAGTAGGGCCTGCAGTTAGGAATTTGATTCCATCAAGAGATCTTTGGAGGAATTTTGGGATACTATATTTCTTGGGAAAAGAAGAAAGAATTAATATGGTAAGTCAAATGCAAAGACACAGCTCAATGGTTGTCACCTTCTTTTCAAAAATCATCAAATCTTTGACTCAGTGGAGGTAGCTTCCAGACCCCTCTTTTCTGAATTTTTTGTCTGATTTTAGTGCTTATTCCTTCTATATGAATCTCTCCCCACATTCAAGACTGTCAGGGAAAAACTGTAGATAAGAATATCTGTAAACAGTGTTTTAGTGTCTCCCACGCAGCAGTCTGGAACTGCCTCCCCTCATGTTTCTGAAGGTTCATGGATTTCCCAAATCAGTAGGAGTTTATTGATTTATATGCAGGCAAGCTTGTGTTACTACTTTGGTTACTTTTGTGGTTTTTCCTGGCTACTGCTAATTAGCCTGGCAGATCTTTCAGTGTTGCTTGCATGCAGTAGTAAATGAATATAACTACTTGTATTGAGTTATCATAACATTCTCTTTTTTTTTTTTTTTTTTGGTATTCTCCTTAAAAGGATAAAAGGCACTTTGAAAACTCTTGTCTGAAAAATGAAATTGATCCAGACTGTGACCTGATACTCAGATGATGCAGTCTCCTGCACTTGGACTATCCCATATCCTCTTGTCACCTCATGTAGTTCTTCTGGGATATTCAGGTTAACAATCTTCACTCCTTTGCCACTGCTTTCCTGTTAGTTATCCTCTGAAAGGCTTGTCCTCTCTTTCAATTACAATCCTAGCCTGTCTCTCACATCTCATTGGGATGCCAGCTCAGGTTAAAGATTCTTTCTCTCTTCCAAGCCATCACTCTTTCCTGTGTATGCATTTTTTTTGTCAGTTGCTATAGGCAGTCTCACCCTCCTGCTTCTTCAGCCTTGTGAGTAACAGAGGTGCCCAGGCTGCAGCTGACCTAGAGGTGTGGCGACTCTTGGGCCCACGTCTTGCCTCCGCAGGCTGCAGGCGGCGTGGAGAGTCCTGGCTTCCCCGGGGCCCTCCGTGCAGGCTGGGAGCCTGGCTGTGGAACGTTTCCTTTCCTCTGAGCAGAAGCCAGGATACTGCTTTCTCTCGGGAGGTGGCAGCACAGCCAGATGCGATCAGCGTGTGCAGACTGACGCCCAAAACTGCAAAGGGGTGGCGTGGGGGAGGTGGGGTTGGTGTTGGATTCCTTCCGAGATGGAGCTCCTTAGCTGGGAGCAAGGATTAGGATGGGGAGCACAGGGGTGCTCATGCACAGGAGGGATAGCTTCAAGCTCTTTCTTGAAGCGGAATGGAATCAGCCCAACATTCTCACGGTAACACACTGGGATCCCTCTGTCCTGACCATGTTTCTCTGTATCAGCTGAAGCTGATTGTCAGGCGTGATGTGGGGCCCGAGATGCCCACTGTGGGGACGGTGTCATTTGCTGAATCTATAGCCACAGCCCCAATTGCTTGTTTATTCATGTGTGGGGAAAGGCTCCCTGCAGGAGATTGGGCAGAGTCAGTATGTACCGTGGGTTTTGCAAGCACTCACTGTCCTGCAGGCTGCCACAATGGTTGCATGTTATTTTAGCTATCAAGCAGCTTAAGGTAAAATGCCAGGAGAAAGGAAGAGTGACAATTAGTCACCACGCCATTAAATGCTGCAACCTGTTCCTCTCTCAGAACCTCATCCGTTCTTTTTAGCCAGTTTGGAGGCTCCCATTCTCTCCTGAGGTTTTAGTAACGGATTACAAAGACAGGGGTACTATATGCGGTTTAATGTGACCATCATCTGGAAAACATACACAGAGGCAGGGGGTTTGGGTTTCTGCAGAAAGCAAGCACAGTCTGGTCCAAAAATCTACGGGGTATATTTTTTAATCTACCCCTCTGGCTCTGGCTCTGTCTCTGAATTCAATTTCCCTATGCCAAGCACACTGAATCTGCTGGAGATGCTACAGAGCCTTGTACAGAGCCTTGGTGGGAGGTCGTTTGCCTACTTCATGAACTTTGAGAAAGTTTTGTGGCAACACAGAATAACCATAGATTCAGTTTTGCCCAACAGTAATTTGTGAATGCTGTCTGTGGGCTTGTGCATCCAAAAGCAAAGGGTGCTAGAAATCCCAACTTAGCCAACTCAAATGGTTTTACCAGCATCAGCAACTGGAGGGCAGCCAGCCAGTCAGCCCTACAGTTCTTTAAAAAGTAGTAGCATTCACCTGATTTTTGCTCCTTGGATGGCAACCACTGACTAGCAAATAGTCCCATTTACCAGGTAATTCCTGCTTGACGATGCTTAGGGCACCATTGAAACCACACCTTAAGCAGGCAGCACCAAGAGGGTGAAGCAGAGAAAGGGAAGAGAAAACTTGGGGTTTGTAAGCACTTAGAAAAGGGCGACCTCCCTTTTTTTCCCCCTCTTTGCTCCTGGCAGTCTTGGAAGGCCCATTCTTACTCTCATGACTTGCTCTGAAGAGTGTTTGAAAGTGCTGCAATTCTTTCAGAACAGTTTGTTTCCTAAGCGACCCAAGTGCCCCAGAAAGACCCTGTCACACTGGAGGATTAGTCATGATAACTGCTCATCTCCTCTGGGGCTGGGAAGTAGAATGCAAACAGCTCAGGCAGTGAGGACTAAGCAAATCCACCCTTCCTGTCTGCATTTTCCTTCTAACTCATTTCTGGGGGATCCTCCCACTGCTATGTGGATCCCTCTGCTCTGGAGGGACAAGTTGTGTCAGTATGACCACCACCAGGCCTTCTGCCCGGTCCTCGTGCAGGTGCAGAGCTGGGGCTGCAAGCAGCCACCCCTCCAGGAGCAGTTCCGCAGCAGTCCAGTCAGGCACACGCATTCAAAGAGTGCACATATAGAGGAGGGAAGCATTTGAGGGATAGATCCCACATATGATAATGTTGGTGACTGCAGAAAAATAAACAACAGTCCACCAACAGAATGAATGTAAAGGAGAAGGGCAGTGACTAAAATCCAAGACACTGGTTTTGAAAGGTTGTTGATACCTTGCCTTTTTGGAACAATCTTTGACAATTGGGAGAGAGCGTTTGTCTCACTTTAATTGGGACTAACCATATTCACAGCAGTTGTCACATGTCACCTAGTCTGTCTGTCTCCCTGCCTTTTCAATTCGGCAGCCTTCTCTTCTTCCCCTGCATGTCCCAGAGATTTGAAAAATGATCCATTCTTCAAAGCATCCCTAGTAATTTGGACCACAGTGTTATACTTCTTTTGAGACTGATGCCTTTCAAAGCTGCAGACTTTCTTCCTGCAGCAGCTTCTGACAACCCTCTATAACACATAGCCTTAAGAGGGGAAAACCCGTCTGAGGAGATGCACTTTTCCTAGGAGGAAAGAGATTAGAGACGGCACTAAAATCAACAGAAAACAGATTATTTCATGTATAGAAAAGAAGGTAGCTTAGCCCTTTTTCTGAAGTGCAGGACTATACTGTCACTAATTTCACTTTGCAAAGTGTACTGGAGATCTCTTAATGCACTTGTCGGTAAAATGTATCTGCATACACAGATCAGTAAATATTAATTAATTAAACATGCAGATATGTGTTCTGTCCTGCACCATGTTTGCTATCTTTTTTGTTTTCCTAAGAACACCACTACCGTTTCAGCAAGACTTAACTTGAGATCTGCATTGCTACATTGCTGCCAGATACAGAAAGATAAATCCAGACCACGTAATTACTGGCTGCATGGCTTTTACCTATTGGCAACCACCTCCCCCGGCGACATCAGCTGAGGTGGGGAGAGTATGATTTTATATTACAGTAGTCACTTAAAGTGAAAATTAATGTTAACATTTCTCTGGAATGTATATGCCCTAGCCTACATGTTTGTTCAATTGGTTTGGTTTGAAACCAAACCAATTGGTTTGGTTAAGAAACCTCCTGGTTTCTTACTGAGGAATGGTACTGGAGCATGTGGGAGAGACACATTTAGGAATTAGGGTTAGAATTGATGCTTCTATTAATAAGAAATCTTGCAAATTCTGCTTTGAAAAGAGCTATTTTCTTGAAGGTGAAAAATACATTTTCTCAAGCACCCACCTCCCATTTTCAAAATACTCCTTTGCAATAGTCCTGAATACAGAGCAACAGGACGGAAACCTGAATTTGTTTCCATTCAGTGAAATGGAAGCTTTCCATATAGGTAATGAGAGGTGTTAAAGGGTGTTTACATGAGGGAGGGCATTTTTCTTCTTCAAACTTACTTTTATTGTCTGTGCAGCTTTCAGGCTCAGCCTGACCCTGCAAATATTTAGGTATGTGCGTAAGTCAAGGCACAAGCGTTACATGTCTTTCAAATATGAATCCCAAGCCAAATATTAAAATTATTCACACATATCCAATGACAGTGTCATCTCATTCTTACCGCAGGTCCCTACTTTAGGTTTAAGTTTATTTGGAGACTGCCAGACACCCCACCCCAGCAAGCACTGGGTCTCAGGAAAAAGCTGTATGCACACAGCAAGATGGGTACAATGGAGCCAGACCGGAACAGTGATGTTGGACCCAAGTACTTATGAGAGGTAGAGTACAGATATTGCTTCCCTGTATCTATGCAAGAGAATGGCCTTTTAGTGCTTCTACAACCTCCTCTTTCCCACATCCATGGAGCAGCACAGTGTACAAATAGATTTAGAAGGGGTCACTCTGCAGAGAGATTGCATCTCCAGGGACCTGCAAAGCTGGGTGAAATTTCAAGCCCTGCAGTTGTCCTGCTGGGGAGCGTACTGCCCTCAGTTTCCGTATCTTGGGGAATACTACCATTGACCTCCTTGGGAAGGTACTGATGGAGGAAGCTCCCGGAACCAGCTCCCCGGCCTGTTGTCTCCATCCTTACAACAGAACAGACAAGGCTTGGGCAGCTCTGGCAGCACCTTTAAATCCATGTTGACTGTAACTAGGGTAAGCCCAAACTGCATGCCGTAAGTGTAACCTGGACGCTGCACGTCCTGTCTCCACCAATTCCATGTTCCTTTTAAAAAAACCTGGACTGAGGGAGAACAAAAGGGCTACAGCAG
>VWZT01013679.1:115296-153861 GCA_013397055.1 Pachycephala philippinensis
GGCGCCGACGGGGCCGTGCCGGCCGGGGGATGCTTTGGCTGGGGCTCCGCCGCTCGCTCGCCTCGGGCGCTGCTGCCCCGACGGGCCTCGGCTACTCCGTACCCAGAGCCTCTGGGCGGCTCTTGGCCGGGGAGCAGCGCAGGAGCGCTTCCGCCTCCCCATCACCCCCGGCCGCTGTGGCCCAGCCGCCCGGGCTGCCCCATGTGCTGCGTAAAATGCTTTTTACAAGTGTCTATGGCTGACATTTTTTCTTCTTCTTATTTAAATCGAGCCATAACAACGGGTTAGTCAGCAAATGTTCTCATGCCACCCTGGCTTGCCTCCTCGCTCAGAGCAGCCATAATACCGCTCTCCTATCCAGTGCCACCAGTTTGTCAGCTGGGTCATGGTGATGGTCCGAGGCTCTACATGAGGGTGTAGAGAAGCAGGAATAGATTGTGTGGGCTTGTACTAAGGTATAATTTGAAGGAAAGTGACCCCTAGATATCAGTAAATATTTCCCGTGATTCCTGCTTGTAGATGAGTTTGTTTGAAATGCAGCTGGCATCAGTGATGATGGAAACCCCTGGACCTGTGCAGAAGGAAGTGTTTGGGTGACGTAACTGCTTGTCCCTGGGAAATAGGGACAGATGTAATGAGAGGTGTAGGAAGTGGCACCGTTTATGTGTCAGTGACATTCCTCCTCCCCAGCAAAGTACCAAGACCTTTGTTGCATGTGTGGCTCAGTACAGGGCTGTGGGTCATCAATGTAGACCATGATGGGACAAGAAATTAAGTACTGGAGCATGTGGGAGAGGTGCTGAGAACTTTTATCTCAGGTGCCTTGAAGTATGGGTGAAGTCCCTGAGAAGGCCAGCTAGACTTGAAGTTGAAAGATAGGGGAAAAAAATGAGATCACTACTGGTGCATGTCCTAAAAGATCTAGTAGTATTGTGAATACTTTTTATATCAGTACTAATGAGAAATTGAAGAGCTTATCAAAGTCCAACACTGGTCGTCAATACTTGGAAGTCTGCATTCCTCCTTTGGAGCCCCAAACTGAGGGAAAGCAATGAAAACATTGAGATGGAAGTAGAGAAAATTTACTATAGAGAAGATTTACTATAGTACAGTCAGTACAATTATATACTCAAAAAAGATAAGGGAGAAAAAAATCTATACTACTTAAGTAGCAAATGAAGATTATCCTGATTACCAGTACAACATTTTGGATTGCTTTGGATGTTGAGGGCAGGCCCATTTATTTAATGAGTTTACAAAAGACCTGATTATGGGTTTTGTCAGGAGGAATAAAAAACTACCATGTTTTTCTGCATAGCTTGTCCTAAAGTCCTCAAACCCTTCCCCTGAAGTAGCATAGGACAGTGCTATTACTTTTTTATATGTATAAAGGAAGTCTTTGAAAGGTTAATTTGGTAGTACTTCGAAATTTTTATATCCAGCCTTGCTGATAGGTTGTTGCTTATTAACCTTTTGTAGGGAAGATTATTCAGGAGTCAGTGGAGAGTAGCATTAGAGATTTAGTTCTTGACCCCAACTGCTCTGAAGGGTGATTACTAGAAGAACTGCTGCAAATAATGGGAATTCCTCTTAACAAAAATGGCATCTGAACTGGCCTTTCTCCAAGGGACTGTCCTTTCCCTCAGAATTGAGGATTTGGCATGAGCTGCATCCTTGCCATTGGATCTCGAATAGAAATCCAGATGTTTGCATTTGTTTCACAAAAAAAAAAAAGGGGGTGACTGTGGTAGTTACCTTATTTTTGAAGTGGGGAGGAGACACTCGGTCTGGGAGGTTTGTGAGAGGAATGTACCACTGCTTCCTAGTAACCTGAACTCATAAAGAAGAATTATTTTGGACTTCTAATAATTTTTTTTAAATATCCCAGTCCTTTTATTTCAAATAGTACATGGGATCTTGAAGAATAACGAGGATATCTGTCCACTGTAAATTGAATCAAAACTATGTTTTTCTTTTTTCCCCTCTCTCTAGTGGAACGCCGTAGCTCTGTGGGCATGGGACATTGTGGTTGATAACTGTGCCATTTGCAGAAACCACATTATGGATCTATGTAAGTAAATGGGGGGGCAGTTGACAGTTTGGACTTGTATGTGATGAACAGCTGAAATTACCCCAGCTGAGGATATAATTCAGCAAAGCTTTCAGTTAGTAACTAACTCTTCTGCTAATCTCTATTTTATGTAGTGCTGAAGTCTCATAATCTATTTTTGTGACCTCTGACACCATACTCCTTTTCCCTCACCCTTTTCTTGTAAAGAGTAGGATTACTTGATGCCATATCAACAGACATGATGCTGCTGAGTGTATTTTGAATGCAACAAAGAGGAAAAGGAGTAATAATAAAGAGGAACTGAAATTATTCATGGTTGACAGGCTTTGCTTACAAAGAGAGATATTATATTTCAGAGTTGGGGAGGTTGCTATGAGTATCAACTTCTTGATGGCACTCATTAAGATGAAGTCTTGTAACACTCTCTGTGTCTGTGTCTGGCAAGGAAAGGCATGGACCAGCAAATTAATTTGACTCCTCATTTTATAAAACCTACCTTGCCTAACTAACTTAGTACGTGATATAGTAGGGGGAATTTTGTAACCATGTAGAGAATTATTTGTTCACTTACAAAGGAGAGTAATCAAATGCCAAAATAAAAAGCAATACATTGTTAGTATTGGTTTGATTTTAATCTTTTTTTGCTGTATAATCTTGACGGTTCATTTCTATCATGAAATAGGTGTGTATGCATGAAGTCACTGATTTCAGTCCCTTAGAGTATTGGTAATGAGTGCAAACCCGTTTTTTTTCTCCTCAGAGATGACAAAGTACTGTTGGCACTATAACTGTCCATCTTGTTTCAATCATGAGGGGCAGAAGACCTTTTAATATACCCCAGATAGAAATTTGCCCATATTCCTAAAATGTGAGGCTGGTGGAACCCTCCAAAACAAGCCCAGGTCCAACAACAGTGCCTCGGGATGGCCTGTCCTGATCCCATTGGAATATTTTGTTGCACTTTGTTTTTATGCAGTCGCCTTTGGAACCAACACTATTGGCAACTGCCTGTCAATAAGACTGTATGAAAATAAAACACTTCAGAAAAATGAGACTTCAAGTTTATAGTAACAGCTACTGAGTGATGCACCTGATTTTACTTCATATTTAAATAATAATTACAAGATTACTTTCAGAAGCTTTGTTTGGGTGGTTTTTTCGGTTTTCGTAAAGAGAAAACACACCATAACACACTGGTCTGAAAATGGGTTCACTTTTCTTCTTGGGGACAGATGTGTTTGTATTTTGACCCAGCTACTACCTATCCATGCTTCAGTTTATTCTTGGTTATTAGACAGGGAATGATAACACTGAAGAGAACAGGGATTATATAATAAGTTGAGGTCCTTTAATGTAAAGATTTCCTTTTTAAGTGTCTCTAACCTGTACCATCTTGGAAAGTAGTTTCAAAAGAAGGTGGACACTGGACTACCACTTAGTCTCTCAGGTTTATGATGTATTAGAGAGAAAAGCATGTTGCTGACAGGCAAATGGAATTTCGAAGATTTATTAGAATATGTTACATTTATAGAATTTACAAATGTATAGAATAAATATATAAAATCCTGTAATTCAAGATAATTATTCACAATAAGAAGGATGTGTTTTAAGATAGGAAATGCTGGTGTGTTTCATTCTATCAATCTGCCTCAAAATTAATTGTACCTTCCATGACAGACCAAATACAGTCTCATATATTTGCTATTTTTTTTTTATAAATAGCAAATAGGACATATGGGATGAAGGAGAGGTATGGAGGAGCTGGAAGGAGAATGGACAGATGCTGTTTTTCAGTAGTGAATTTTGTTTGTCAGTTCTTAAAAAAATATTTTAAGAAGTCTTACCAATATGTGGGTGGGGTTGAGAGTATATAGGGAGATCAGGAAAAACAGTAAAGGAAAAAGGCATAGGTAATTTTTTTCATTTTTGAGTTGCTCAAGCATAACATGTTATTAATTTGTATGAGCAATGTTATGAGGAGCCTGGACTGCAAATGACAGACTAAAATTGACAGCATACAGAGTAGAAGGGACATCTAAATTGGTATTCCGAGATCAGTGTTGGCTCTGGATTTGCTTACTTCCTTGTTACAGATCATTAATGTTGTTAAACAACCCTTTAATTAGATTTTCAAACATAAGATGTGAAGTGATGGCAAATTGAGAAAAAATTAATACAATGTGCAGGGAAGAACAACACAAGATTCGATTTGATAAAATGCAGGATACAAATGCCTCCCACTCCTAGCGACAAAGAGAAACCTTGGATGGGAAAACATTTCAGAGTGATAAGTAATGCCGGTCATGGTAATGAAAGTTTGTTAATGTTGTAAAGTCAGGCATCAATGATAAGATGTCATGCAGTTCTCCCCATGCATGTGCCTTATGACTCGGTAATAATGTGATTCTAAGGATAAGGAATAATCTTGTTTTGGTTTGTGTTCAGTGTACAAAAGGAATGAGTAGATTTTCAGTGTTTTGGTTTCGTTTTTCTCTGGAAAGACCCAGGTTCTGTTTAGATTTTACTTCAGTCTTTCTTCAAAGGCTTGCTCTCTGGTGCTGTTGCTGCAACATGGTAAGTTGGGGAGTTTTAACAGTGTGTTTAGTTTATTGGATTATCTTCTGGTCTAAAATGTGTAATGTATTATTGTAGTAAGATGACCAGTATAGGTTTGAACTGTGTAAAATGTGCCATCAAAATACTGTCCCCTTGCTGTGATGGTAACATGCCAAGTACCACAAATTCAGCTTCACAAAGATAGATATGTTGCATAGAGGCCAAAGAAGACTCTCAGGATGTTTATTAGATGGAATGAGTTTGGATTTATTTCTTGAAGTGTAAATATACAGGTGGTTTCTGGAATGGAAAATGTATAGGAAGTTGGCTGGTTCCTACGATGCCAAGATTCAGAAGCTGCCAGTATGTAAGATGCATTTCCGCAACTCCCTGAGTTGAAATGCTTCCATTGCATCTTTCACAATTATTTACAGGTATTTCAGGTTTTAGCTGTATCATTCTGCCCTCATCTGCAGATACTCTAAAGCAAGGCAACAGAAGAGTCATTCAGTATTCCTCCAGTTACTGACTCTTACTGCTTCTTTTGGGTCAGCAGATGGTAAATAGCTTCTGTTTCTTTCAAGAGCCAGAATCATCAGCTTTCATTCTAGGATGGAGATTTATTTATTATTTATTTTTTATTTGTTGATATATTGTCCTTTTCTGAAATGAAGCAAGTAGGAGACCAAAAAGTGCTTCGGCTTTTGTGAGGCCCTTTTTTGGCAGCCAAAGGTAGCAGTGCCAGCAGTAGTCTCCAGTGTGTTTGACGAGGGAGCTAAATCTGGGTGTCTTGTTGGAAAGGCTTTACATCACCACCAGAGAACTCCTCCTCAGCCACTGCCACAAAAGTTCGTCTGTCGTCTTAAACTTCTGGGGCTGTCATGCCTTAGACTGTCAGTGAAAGTTTAGGTTTGTCAGTGAAAGTTTGAGTAACATTGAAATGAATGTCAGCGCTACTTCTTTTCCTTGCCTAAACCATCTTTCTTCCCTCTCACTCGCAGGCAGAATACGGAGTCCTTTAAATCCTGAAAAATTAAAAATTGTATTCATGCAGCTCTCAGAGTTCTCAGGTTAGAGCCTCTTAGAGAAGAAAAAAAAAAAACAAAATGACATAAAATGGGCTAGATGGACTTCATGTCTAATATGCCTAGTATTTTGCTTCCAGCAGGAAAAGAGAAGAAACAAGATAAGTGTATTGTGTGCTGGAGTATTTTCCTTGTTTTCATCAGAGGCCTTCTGAGTTAAACTTTGCTTACTCTTTGACTTTTTTCCCTTCAGAAGAATTTCCTCATCTTTTCCTACTACTCGTCTTCTCGCCATTATCTGTTACTGTACAGACTCTGGCCAGATATATGAAAGTTAATATCTTATGCCTCATGACCATGAGTCTATACTGCAGTAACAGTAAAATTGTTGCAAGAATCTCAGGTGTAGAATTTTATACAAGTATCCAAAGTAATTGAAGTTCTTCAAGGGTCTTGAGCATCTTCCATGTTCTTAATCAGATTTAGTTTTATTCCTGTATGTATTGAGAGATTCAGAAATTAAGACATCAGACCTTTCAGAAGTACTGGATTTTGTTTTCGTCTATAGGCAGGCAAGGGATTGAACTTTGGACTTCCTGCTGTGGTATATCATATACTTGATGGAAACCATATGATAAATACAGGTTCACTCAGATCTTGTAGTATAGGTGTTGCAACTGAGTTTCTTTAGATATCAGTCTTGTTTTGAGTAGTTCCTCATGACCAAGGTTAACTGACTTCTCTTGCATCTCAGAAAAAATGAGCCTTTCTTTTATTTTGTGTATCTCCACACCTGAAAAATGGAGAAAGGGACGAATAGGACAGAACAAATAGAGATTAAATTTTTCAGCCAAACCTGTGGCATTTGAAAGTTTTTGAATCTTTAATTGGTGAATCAAATTCCTTTTCCTCTAAGCACATTCAAGCACATGAGTGAACAGAGAACTGGAGCTCATTCAGACATCTTCTTTGCCATGAAAAAAAAATCTGCAAAACAAGAAAGCAGCAAGCCCATGTATTGAATTCTAAGCTGATCATCTATCAGCAGTTCTTTGTAAATCATTTGGGCTTCACTCTTAAAGAAGGCATCCTTTAGCAAGGAGTAAAATGTTAGTCTCATAGGTTTGTGCTGCCGATGGTGGAGGAGTTGGAAATACCTGGTTTTTTTCTGAAGTTTCTTTTTGAGCTGGAGCAGAAGTGAATTGTTCAGGTTTTAGAATGGAGAACCAGCTTGCAGGATTTATTTTCTCAGTGTTGGTCTTCCTTCTTTCCTCACTCTTCTTCATCTCCTTCATCCACATCACCTGACACAAAAGCCCAAAACATAACCCAAACTCATAAACAGTTGGGGTGGGGGTGGGGGGAATCCTCCTGAGTACTCAGCTCCAAGGTATAAAATGTCCAAACCATACTGTATTTGCTATTGTGGATTTTTGGGATGTACTTACCTATCACAAGACTATAAAATAAAGGCAGGCAAACTCCAGGATTACATGAGCAAATTAATTTGCGAATAAAGTATATAATTTCTGACAAGAACATATAAGAATTTATATTGAGAAAAACCTGGGTAAGAAGTTTAAGTAAATGTACTGTCAACTGACTGTCAAAAGACATCTCTTTGAACACAAGAGGTAAAAATGAAAATATTTATCCTTGAAATTTGGGAAGCAGACACATGTTGCCAGCAGATGAGCTATGTACTCCTGCCCTCTAGAACTCTGGAATACTAAAAATGTAGAGGAAGGAGGAAATCAGGATTGAGTATATTTTGATACGATACTTTTGGAAAAACAGTACACATTAAACCATAGCTCTTGATACTTTCTGGTGTGTTAAATACCACAAAAGAGCTCTTCCTCCCCTGCCTCCACTTGCTATTATGAAGAAATCTACCAGTTAGTGTTGCATGTACATCTTCAGCTCCTGTATATATTTGTTCAATCTTTGTTTTCGTAGGCATAGAATGTCAAGCAAACCAAGCATCGGCTACCTCTGAGGAGTGCACAGTTGCATGGGGCGTCTGCAATGTAAGGAAAACTGTTTTATTGTGGAGCTCGTGTGGGGTGATCCTCCTTTTTTGAAGACTTGGGACAGAATGAGTTCTGTAGCATGTTTCACATAACCCACCAGAAATAAGAATTTTAAAGTCCTTATGTTTACTAGAATGTAGAAAGGAGAGAAGAAAATAAAAGAAAGTGAAAGATGGAGAGATGTAATAAGATACAGAAGCAAAGGGAGGAAGATAAGCCTTAATTTTTTTTTTTTTTTAAGGAATAATAGATCTTTCATTCTGAGCATGATTTTCCTGATCATGGTTTGCCTAGATACCTTTTTCTTTCCCCCTGGTAACAGGATCACTTACATGTCAGCCTGCTTGGTTTGTCTTTGTGCAGGCTAATTCAAAGAGTCAATCTGGGGTAACCAGGTGATTTGCTTCCAGTTTTGGGGGAAGATCAAATCAGTTGGTCCCACTAGCACATGAACTCCAAGCTTGAATACCTCTTAGCTAGCCTGGGCCCGAGTTGGAAGATAAACTATTCCATAGTGGAATAACTTCCCGATCCTCAGTCCCATCTTCACTGTCTTGTGGCATCAAGTTACAACGTGATAATGCTGGAACAGGACTGTAAATGTTGCAATTCTGTTTGCAGAGGACAAGAGCAAAATTTTTAACCATGTCAGGATATTCCAGTGTCAAAATTACGTTGTTATGTGTGGAACCAAGTGAAACCTTGGTTTTAAGTAGCTGTATGGGGTAAGGAAAAGGGTGTCCTTATTAAACACATAAAAGAGATTAATTTTTTTTCTTTCTGATTTTGCAAATTCCTTTTTATTCAGGCTCTGGTATCTCCTGCAAACTGGCAGAAAGCTTCCTTCAGCATGTATACATTCATATCATCCCTGCTACTCACTCTGAAATCCTCTCTTTTCTTTTTGATTATGCTTCTTATCAGCATCTGCTCTGCCGATTTTAGCAGCTGCTAAACTCTGCACTCTCTCCTTCCTCAGAAGTCAGTCAGTTGCCACTGCATGCACTGTGGAACAGGCTCCCTGCTGCCATTTCACTAGAGTTTCCTCCTCTCTGAAAATGTGGATCAATTCCTTGCTGTTTACCAGCTAATTGACTGATCAGTTGTCCCCACCTTTGCCTGCAAACTTTTGCTACTCTCTTCTTACTGTGATGCTTTCAGGGGTAGTTTTCACATGGAGATGCATTGATATATTCTGAAATGATGTGATCTGAACTTTGTCTTCCAGCACGCTTTCCACTTCCACTGCATCTCTCGCTGGCTCAAAACTCGCCAAGTATGTCCGCTGGACAACAGGGAATGGGAGTTCCAAAAGTACGTATCCTGCACAGATTTCAAGATGAAAAGTCCAATTGTCCTGTAAATATAAATGATAAATGTCAGATTGGCGTGTCTGAGGGCATAGTTGCTGTACAGAGAGGTTTTTTCCTCTGTGGGGAAAAAGCTGTGGGGTATGTGGGAGCTGTTGAAAAATATTGATTTCTTTTGACATTCTCTCTGAAGAATGGAGAGCAGGAGAGAAATGGAATTAGCTAGAAGTGGAGTCTCAGGTGAATACTGTGCCACTGCATGAGCAGTTTGGGTTTAGAGAATGACCTGAATTCAGCTGCTTGGGTTCCAAAGTGTTTCTGCTGAGGTGCCAGACATCTTTTTGGGTCCCTCTGTTATCTTGATGATTTGTTGTATAACTGTGATAGCCTCAGAGATTAATACAGCTGACTTCCTAGCATCTGGAAATCAAGAGTCCATGTAGCCATTCCTGCAGCTTTGGCCCATTTATTCATAATTTCTGTATTGTTTGTTTTGTTTAATATTTTTTAAAGGTCTCATGTTAAGAATAGCAGTAGGAGATCCAAGTATGGGTTTTTGAGGGGTAATCATATTTTGAGAGGTAATTGTACATTGAGAATAGTTAGGAAGTTTGCCTATCACTTACTTCATTCTGCACCATCGATCCATTAATCTTTTCTTAACTTTTTAAAAAAATTAATTAGTTCTAATCAGAGTCCAGACTGAAACAAAGCAAAACAGGTATTATAACTGTTGAGGATTGTCTTTGGGCTCTGGTACATGGTCAGTTGTGCAAATCATCGTTTACATAACAACTAAAGTACCATAGTTTTGATACTAAGACATTTTCCTGAACACACAATGAAAACTGAGTCCATGTTGCCTGGCTAATCACTTCATATTGCATGGGCAGCATGATGAGAAACGGAGACATGGATTAATATCTTCTGATGCACACTCAGTGTTGCTTCCGGGGCTGTGACAAGCTTTGGCCTTGTTTCATGCTGGATATATTTGGAGTGGGAATCAGGGCAAAAGATAACTAGTACTGAGATCTCTTGCACATGGTGTTGTGGATTGCTCAGGCTCTCCTCTGACTGGTGTCTGGGTAGGCTTTTAGGGGAAGTGAAATGTGGAGAACGTCCTAAGATTTCCTTAACAGCATTTCACCTTCATCCCATTTACATCTTAATTATGCTGTGGTAGAATGAAAATAAATCCATCCAAACCAGCACTACTATGAATTGTAATTTTTAAAAAAGCATTAACGTATTATCTATTTGCAGGTATGGACACTAGAGAGATGGTCACACGCTTCTTGTTATGTCATCAAACTCCGTTGTTCTTGTCACTATGGATTTGTTTTAGTGACTTGGGAAGTCAGTAATGTATACGATTCTTCTTTCATGCTAATTTCTTCCTATTGTATACCATTGAATAAAGTCTTGCTGGAGCTTCCTGTCAAAGTTTTTTGTCTTGTGTTCAGGAGTGGGCAGTCGGAGCGTGAGGGAGGAGAATTACCTGCAGATCAGGGACTTAAGCTAAGCTTAATTCGTTAGCTGGGCAGTGCTTCTTTTTTGCTGTGCCAGGCTTTTGACTGTGAGTTTGGTCCTACTCCCACACAACTGAGAACCACACCTTTGGCTCACTGAGGTCAGTATTAAGCTCCATTGTGTAGTGCAGGACTTGGCCTGGCTAAGAGTAGTTTAGGCAAATAGCTTTTTGTGTGGACACGCTTCATTACAGTGGAGTTGAAATGATGATCTATACAATTGGGGGTTGTGTCATCATTAGAAACTATTCTCTCACTTCTGCTCTTGAGTTTGACTAGACCAGCTCCCCTGCAGAGGAAATTTTCACTAACTTCCCAGTTCCAGCTGTTTAGCTCTGGGGAACAGAAACGGGATGTCACTTTCTGTCAGTGTTCATAAAGCACTTTCATGTGTTGAGTGAA
Source organism: Pachycephala philippinensis (assembly GCA_013397055.1). NCBI lineage: Eukaryota > Metazoa > Chordata > Aves > Passeriformes > Pachycephala > Pachycephala philippinensis. Next base: position 126,226 of record VWZT01013679.1, read on the forward strand.
AGTAAACTCAGGAAATTCATGTGCTAGATTGGCTGGAAAGCTGAAAGCAAGCAGTATATAAGCAAACCAATTCTTGGTTGACTTTCTAGTGGTATTTTTCCCAGTTCAAGTCCAAATGGCCAAAAATCATTCCTTTGAAAACTACATAATGTTCTGTTTGGTGTCTCCTCTGCCAAATGGCCTGGTATCCTGCTCACTGCATCAAATATTGCCCTCTATGTCAACAGCCTCAGCAGATGCTGGGAACTGAAACAATGTCCAAGAAGTTCTTCCTGCTACAAAAGGCTGCCTCTTTATGTCAGTGGTGGTAGACATGGTAGATTTTTGTTCTTGGCTGTTCATGGTGCCATCTTCAGATGTCATTTTTGTTTGCTAGTTACTGAGGATGGGAAATTGGACAGCTGATGTTAAACATTAGTGTACTGTAATGATAGGGGGTAAAGATGGTCGTTGACAGAACCAAAACTTGCAGGTTTTTCAGTAATTGCTGGGGCTTTCTCTAATTTGCAGCAAGTAAATGTCAGGATTATTTTATCAGTTGGTGTCATTGCTCTGAAATTATATGGTTTGCTGTTTTCCACCCTTAAGAAGAGAACAGGAACAAGTTCTCTTGAAGAGAGAGTTTATAGCTAGACAGCGTATTTGCCATGTTTCTTGGTAGGAAGCTCATCCTGAATTTGCCAGGTAGTTTTGGTGATGGAGGCAGGAATGGAATAGAAGAGGAGGGGGAAGATGATCTCAGCTGTGGTCAAAGTATTCATCCAGGCAACACGGTATCCAGGTTAAATGCCATTCCCTGAAATTTGAACTCCAATTTAGCGTCCTGTCCAGATGAGTGAAATGTCAGATGTCCCTGGTTTTGATTGTCCATTTTGTTTGCAGTGTTTGGTTTTTCAGGACCTGGTACCCGGATGCTCACCAATTTATATCCCTGAGAATTTTGTTTTGGGTCCAGCTACATTGTTCTGATTCATCCCCCTTTTGACTGTGCATATTGCCCTGAGCGTACTTTTTTTAGCTGGGGACAGACACATTTTCCTCTCCTTTGTGGCTTCGTGTGCATTTGCTTGAGGCTGTGCCTGCAGAAAGACAAGGAGGGTTGGTATTTTTTATTGCCTTTTTTTTATAATGTATCCCTCCAAATGGCTGGCTACAGGCACTCTCCCCTAAACACCTTTTGAAACTCTGCTCTGCTGCAGTGCGTAAAACTCTGTTAAATTTGATTTCAGATTGCTTTTGTAGTGTCTGTCCCAAACCTGGTTTTCCCGAATGGAAAAATACAGAGTGCAAAGCACCAATTGCTTACAGGCCCAGGAAAGAAAATCCTTTTTCAGCTGCTTTTTCACTGAAAAATTCTTTTTCAGTGGCCGTGCTGCCACTTCCCCTGCTGCAAAGGTGATGGCCCATGGCTACTGCAGCACAGGGCTGCTGGCAGCCCTGTTTTCTGTAGTGCATTTAGGGTTGTGTTCGGGGAGAAAAGGAAAAGCTTCAGCAAGTGAGCTCAGAGAGAAGATGTGTGGCACAGGCAGCACCAAGTGAAGGTACAAGAGATCTCTTTTATCCAAGGGCACAAAGTGCCCCATTTCCCCAGGGAATGCTTGCTTGCTCAGGCTGGTATCGCTCTGTCCTAACTTTTACTGTTCAGCTCTCCACCTCTGCTAGATGTGGGAGAAAGCCCATTTATTTCTGCTGCCTTTTTTCCTGAAGCAACAATCATTTTTCACTACAGCTTCCCCTTTTTGCAAAATACAGAAAGCTTCTTGGGGAGGAAGGAGGAATAGGGCACATTTCTAAGTATCCTGTGGGGAAGATAGGTGCACAGGGGAGAAAAGACCACGTCAGTGCCGTTTGCTCATCCTATAAATGGTGAATGCATTTGAACTGTGGATTTGAAAATAAAATCAGGAGAGAATGACAGTTAGAACTGCAGAGAGCAGTGTATCCTGCAGCTGCCCACCTTAGAGAAAAACAAATCACTGGTAGACCTGCTGTGGAGCAGAAGGTAATTTTGACATTTCTGGTTCTTTCTACAAGTCTGTCAGCCGAAGCAGGCATCGCTGAGCAGGCCATGGCAGAGAGTAGCCAAAATGACCAGACAGTGACTTCCTTCTCTGCCTTTTGCAAAGGAGACAATGAGCTAGCTCCAGGTGCTGCAAGGCATCGGCTGTGCCTCATGCACCAAATCCCTCAGTGGTCTTGCATTAAAATGCCAGAATCAGGACAATGTGACACCAAGATGACACGGCACATTGGGCTGTGGGGAAGTAGGAGGGGACGGACGGGAATTTTCCTGTCAAAATCACTACAGACCATACATTAAAAAAATGCCAGGCTGGCAGGAGTCTGCTGGTTGAAAAATGTCTGTTGTCTGAGAAAAATGGCTGAAGCCTCAACCAGTTTGCCGGGCTTTGTAGCGATACACTGTGGAGTGAACTTCATGATCATGTCCTCCTGCCTCAGATAGGGAGGGAGTATCTGTGGCGAAGCAGCTGTTTGGGCTGGGATGAGGAAGCTTTGCAATTGCTTTGGGTAGTCCTGTGCAAATACCCCTTGCAGGGGGAGCCCCAGGAGCTGCTCCCACTTCTGTGTGGTCAGGTGTGAAGGGGAAATCCCAACCACACATGAGAAAATACACCTTTGAGTGTGGAGTTGTCTGTGTGCAGGCAAGAAAGGGGCCCACAGCTGTCAGCCCTCTCCCACTATCTCCTAATAAGCTAATGGCATCCCTAGGTAGTCTGGGACCAGCAGAGCTGATGTGAAGATGAGCCAAGCAGCCCTGGCAGTATGTGAGCTGGTCATCTGCCTGTGCAGGCAGAGAGTTGGGCTTCCAGGAGGGGAGCACCCACTTGGGAAGATCTGCACTGTTTCTGGAAAACTGCCTCCTCCAAAGGCTCAGGGCAGAGAATGGCAGTAACACCATTTCCCTGACTGACTCTGCCTTGAGCTAAAAAGGAGCAGCCAAGAATGCGGGGGAAGATGGGCAGAGGCAGAGACCAAGACTAAGTCTCTGTGCTTGCTCCCACTGTCAGGCGGGCAAGGAGATGTTCTGAAGAATGGGGCCTACCCTTGGTGAAGAACACAAGTTCTTCCCTTTGTCAGTGTGGGAGTGATCCCACGTGGTACTTGGGCAGCAGGAACGTGGTGCTGTCATGGGACAGCAGAAAGGCACCTGGAAGGTGCAGAGCTAATGCCTGTGAAGTGTTGCTTGGCCAGTACGCTGCCAGCCCTTTCCTGGACCACCATGAACTCCCATGCTTCTGCCCTATGGCAGCTGCTTTGCCATCCAACAAAGGGATGAACCCCTCGGCGGTGTAAGAGGAGGCTTTGGGTGGGCTCAGTGGGCACTGGCACCCCAGGTTGCTCACCCCAGCCTAGGTGACAGCCATCACTGCCTGGAGACCCCCAGGCCACGACTGGAGAAAAAGAGGAGGAGGAGGTGACACTGCTGAGGATATTTTCCTAATGCAGATTCCTCTGGGGGCTAGAGAGGAAGAGGAGGATGGGTGTAGAGAAGCATCCTTTGTCTCCCTGCTTTGCTCACCGTGTTCTCCGAGAAGACCTGTGGGAAGAGCGAGCTCTTCTTGCCTGCTTTTGCTTTTCCTCACAAGCTCCCTCTGCCAATACAGCTGCCGGTTTAATCTGCTGTGAGGAAACACACCATTCCCCCACCACAGACGCCATACATTGCTTAGTTTTCCTCCCCAGTGCAGCAGGCTTTGCAGTAAGTCTGCTATTGCTCACCGCAGGGCACCTTGGCGCATGGACGGCTTCCACACGCCCCTCACCCCACCACCGCCCTCTCCCCATTCCCTGCTGCTCCCTCTGGTCCGTTCTCTGCTCTCCTCTTTCATCTCCTCTCTCTCTGATATGGTTCCCATGGAGATCCAAGGTACCAGTGGTGCCCTTCCTCCGCAGCCTGAGGGAGGGGTTTAGTGGGATGATTTTGGGCTCACCTGGGCTGACGTTGCATTCAATCCCAGAAGTCAAGCTGCAAGGTGCTGGAAGTTATGTTTTGTCTCTCTGCTACTTGACTCCTTCACAACAATAGGACATTGGCCTGTTCCTTCACTTTTTTAGCAGCTTTCCAGCCTCTCTCCATTAGACATAGAAGGGGTAGCTTGCCACATCTTTGCATCCTGCCATACCCAGCAATGGTCCTGGCTGTAAAATGAAAGAAAAAAAAAGACATTTGAGGTTTGATTTGAAAATCAATTGGAAATTAGCACCAACTGATTTTGGAGAGGCCAAACCTGAGTGTGGGGATGCATCACTGCCTGTTGCCTTGATGAATTTACCGACCCCGCTGCAGCAGCCTGGAGTTTGCCTGTTTGCTGCCTTTTCTTTACATATGACTCTGAATATGGTTCAGTCACCTGATCTCTTGGTCCTTGTATGAGCAGTGAGTCCTGACCTCACTGCTCTAACACATTAACCAGGAACACAGCAGAGCAGTTTCCTCTGGAAAGGAACCAGAGGTACCAGCATGGTAGGTATCAAAACTCAAGATGGGAATGCAAAGTGCCAGTGTTCTGATGGTGCCTTTGAGAACATGTCCTTTTCTTCTGGTTGTGCTGTTCTTACTCTCATGTCCTCTTCATCTTCCTGTGCTGGATCTCAAATGGATGCTTATGAGCTGGGAAGGGGATTAAAGGGAGTTTTCTTCTCTCGAGATGCAGCCTGCTTAATATCCTTTTCATCCCACTTCCTTTCCCATGTCCTAGAAGACACCGTTTTCAATGCAGATCAAAAAGGGCATTCATCTCCTGTCCACTCACAGAGAGAAGCGGTGTGCTGTTGGAGCAGTCTCTTCATTGCAGTTGTATTGGATGCATTGAAATGATTCATTTTGATATTTCAGACATGAAACATTATGATTTTTTAATGAAAAACACGGGCTTGGATGTTTTGTGCACTCCTCCCCCCGCCACCCTTCACCAAATGTCAGTATTGTGGATTTTTGAAGGGCGCGTGTTTGCCAAAATTCATCCCAGAGCTGCGGCCTTTTCTGTAAAACAGGAGTTCAGTTTTGCATGGTTTCAGTGTGCAAGTCATTATGCTTGACACAAAACCCTTTTACTCACGTTCAGTTTTGGGAATGAGAGATGGCCCCAGGTGCCAAGGCTCTCACGTCCTGCTGCTCCACACAAAGTGAGTGGCCATCCGTCTCCCTGCTTAGCTAAAGTGGAGACCAAACATTTAAATACTCATAAATCATCGATCTATGTAATGTTCAGAGATGAAAGTCTACAAGGAAAGACAATAGCTCTGTGAAGATTGTCCTGAGCCTCTGGTTTCTACAGAAACCTTCCAAGACTCCCCAAAGGGACTTGTGTGAGAAGCAACACAAACTTGTCCTCACAGTAGATATTTTGGGTGTCTCCTGGTGCCACTGTGTGCCTTTCCAGTGGGGCGATAAGATGGCAAAGAAGTGTTGCTCCCAGCTAGGAGGCAAAATGAGATATCCCTTCCTTTTTGAGCCATTTTAGGGCAGATTTCATTTTATCCATGTGGAATCCTCTTGAGCTGTTTCAGGTAAACATGAATCCCAATGAGTCTATTGGACACACCTTCCAGGAGGGTAAAATTCAGAAAGCAGAAAGGTCCATGCTGGATTTGCTTCAGGGGGTTTTTACCTATTTCCCATACCTTGTTCCTGTGCCCCCTGATGTCACCCATGAGTCTCAGCTTTGTTTCAGACAGTAGTCAGCTGATGATAAACCCAAACCACATTCCCTTTTTGGTCTAGGCACCACCTACCTTTAAAATCTGAGACTGGCACCCAGAGATGCTCCTTCTGCTCCCATATTACATGACATCTCTCTCAAAAATTGTTTTTACTGTTTCTACAACCAGTGTGCTCATGCAATATTTCTGTCCTGGGTTGTGATTGCCTCCACCACCTCACTGACCTGGCTCATCCTGCTTACAGCTGGAGACCTCCAAGGGGCAGGATGGCATCCATGGGAGAGGCACACAACAAATCCTCAAAATCACAAGCAGCTGCAGCATTTGTGCCGCAAATCACTGTTAGAACCCCAGCCATTACTTGTTTTGTGACCGTTTCCCCACCTATGCTGTAGGTTGCATTGGCAGAATGGAGCTACAGGTGATGACAGTGGCCCTGGATTTGAAGCCACTGTTGATCAACCATCTACTGAAGCACTAAAAGCAGCTCCTGGAAGATGAGGTAGCTTCATTTACTTTCTCCTTTCTCACTTCTCTTCTGGGATCAGAATACCAGTTTGGGCTCTTCCCCTTGAGCGCATTGTCAGGCTCTTTGAGCTGTCTATAACTGTAGTATATTCATTAGTGTTTAATAATCCCTGGTCATCTCTGAGCAGCCGCCCATGCAGATGTTGTTCTTCTGACAGGAGGCACCTGTGGACAGTTGTATCTTTTGTGGCAGCATGTGCTCATCAGAGCTTTGTACACAGCGCAGATGTGCCTGAGGTGAGGACAACGAGCTCAACCCAGCTCCTTTCTGCTGCCCATAAATCACATTAGAGTATATCAAAGCATTGAACTGTCAGTGCTACCTAGATGTAAATACCATAATTATCCTAAGTAAAATTAACAGTTTATCAGACTTCCTGTGTTGAATCTTTTTATTACAGTTTTTTTTTTCCATCACAGATTTGATTTGCCATAGAGTTTATGTGACCCTGGATTATAAATCTCTGGCTTTCAAACACTACCTGACATCACGAGCTGTTATAGCAGCTAATTGGCAGCTGCTCAGAGGCTTGTTTTGCTGAGGAGAAGGCTCCTCTCCTGACTGCCCTGAAATTTTCTGATCCCTTTCAAAAAAAGTTTTCCCATGCAATGAGTGTTGTTGGATCCGTACCAAGGTCCTATGGGATCCAGGCATGGATGCAACCCTACATAAATAAAGCAATGAGCCTGTGCCAAGGAGCACATGGGGTCATGAGCATGGGGAGAGGAAAGGGCTCGAGCCTTCCTCATGCACAGCAAAGCAGAAGGCGGCAGCGTCACACAGTGAGCACGAGGATGGTCTCTTCAGCCCACCATCTCCGCCAGTGACTGCCGTCATGGACTGCCTCCACATGAGGGGAGCCTGCTGACAGCGGCTGCTAAGGTAGGAGCTTCAGAGGGGTGCCTGCACAAAGCTGTGCTAGCATCACAAGTTATTTATAATGCAGTCAAAGCTTCCTAATGATTGTATCAGGCTGCACAGTTCAAGTCATATGAAATAACCTTTTTTTCACCCTATCAGAACAGCCACTGAGCAAAATTACTCCAGTAACAGGGAAGCTCTTGACAAAGCCCGATGCTGCATTTTCCACTACCCACCTCCCTGCAGCAGAAGCCAGAGGACAGTCAGCACAGGCATTTCACTGTGAGTTACAAGTGGCAAAAAAAAGGGGCTGTATTTTATGAACACATGAAAAAATGAGCCTTTTTTCACACACACCTTTGCACAGCATTAGGAGACAAGGAATGTTATTGCTTTTGTCCCAGTGGATCCTGGCTGTGAGAGGTTCATCTTGGTGTTTTTCCTGCCTGTTCAGTGCCTTTCCACAAGATCCACACTTCCTGAAGATGATTCAGAACATGAAACATGACAAAACAAAACTCATTTTAATAGCTTGTCTTGGCCAAGGCCAACTAGGAATATAGCTGTGTTATTATCATGAGCTGGAACGCAGAGCTGTTTACTTCATTCACAGGAACAACAAAATAGCAGCCCGTGGTGTTGGCATGGGTAGAGCCATAACTAAAATATTGCATACAAAATAGAAAAAGACCTGGAATAAACTCCTTATTATGGATCTAAAATATTTTTTCTTGGACAAAATAGGCTCAGAAAGCTCCAACAGCTTGTGAGAGTCTCCTTGAAAAGCGGAGTTTTATCCAACATCTGACTGCAAACCTCTGACACCCTGAGGATGAAACACTGACACTCCTGCCTCCAGATGAAAGCCAGGGTCTGAACACAGGCACTACACTGATGAATGAAAGCTTAAAGGCTGGAGACTGAAGAAGGACAGAGCATTTAACCAAAGTGATTTTACATTTTGGACTGAATACAGTTCTGGAACCAGGGCAAGCATTGAATATGTATTTCCATTCCCAGCCATTGAAAAAGGAGAGCTGCAGGTAGAGTAAAGTAAGAGTAGGCTGAATTCCTCACCATAGGACTAACATAATCAGGTTGGGTTTTGGTTTGCTTTGCTTGACTTTTTTTTTTAGTTAAAAGGCTGTCTGTATGATTTTGACAAGAATTTTCACTGATTATGGGTAACTTCTTTCCAGAGACAGGTTTCATTCTCCAGCTGGACCTGAGCAGCTTCCCTGAGCCATGTGGATACAGAGGGGTTTCATTCTCTGGAGACAGCACGTCATCTGAAGTACAAAACAGGAGGATATAACGTAGAAATAACTATAGCAAAATCTGCTTAACTTTGAAAAAGGAACAGACTGTTTATCTGGTTGTAACAACACAATGTCCTTCAGTTTTGTTCCAGATTTTCAGTCTATCTTGGACTGTCTTTTGCATCTTAAGTAGATCAAGCTGTCCCTAAATGCCCCATGAACATACCTGAAAGCAACATGTGCTTGTAGCTTGAGCATGTCTTCTTCTTCCTCAGTCCACTGGAGAAATCTTTTAAAACAGCCCTTCAAAGCACCTTCCAAGAGAAGGAATGGTTGCCACTGTGGGATTTCAATTTTCTCTCTCTGCTCTGGACACTTGGTCCATCCACCCTGCTGTGCACCTCCCTGTTTCCCCATCCATGCCTCCGCCTGCTTCCGATACACTTGCAGGCACTGCTGGAGGAGACCCTCTGCCACCAGCTCTACTGAGCCAGCAGGTGGCTATGGGAGGTGGCACCAAAGATCTCCAACAGCTCATCCAGAAAAATGGTTTGGGTTTGGGGTGATAGGTCCTCTTACCCGCAATCCAAACTGCTGTGAGCGAGAGACATGGCTACATGTGCTTCCTCCAGTCCGTGTATGTTCATGCCAGCTTTAGGAGGAGACATAAAAGCTGTCAGAGCTTCCCTGGCTTCCTTCTTTCCTTGAATTTCCACCACCGTTTTTCCCCTCACTCGTGCTTTGGGATCAGCTGCAGCATAAGCCGTACAGAGGCTTGAAGAAGACAAGGTAATGTACATCTCCTGGAAAGTATGAGCTTCAAGGTATTTAGTCCATGGGCACACTTGCATGCAGAATGGTGTTCAGAAGGACAGCAGGAAGAGAAATACAAACGAGTCCTGGCTCTGCGTTTGTGAAAAGGCTGTGTGCAGCAAGAGGAGCTGAAAAGCTCTGCCACACCCGCACTCTCTCAGTCTGACTCTGCAGCTTTTCCAGGACATCAGGCTCATCCTCCACCTCAGCTTTCTTGTTGGCAGGCCCGGGAAAGCAACACAAACATCTGTAACACAGGTTTAGGAGTGATTACTCAGAGTCTACAGCGCTTTGGATCAGAAAAGCGCAGGGCAAGCACTTTTATTTATTTAGGTGCTAGACATGTATGGTAATCACTCAGTGCTTGTGTGTTTGGGTGGCTTTCTAAGTTGGGTTTAAAATAAAAACAGACTGCCACGAATCAGTCACCAGTAAAGATGTCTCAAGAAGAGGAGCTGAGGTAGGGAAGTTTCTGTAGTGAGTCACGGCAAGATCTCAAGTAATTTGTCAGTGACTTCCTGTCCTCATCCTTGGCTGTTCAAGCCATTTCCCATCTCACTGGGTGGCCTCCAGGCAGTCATGTGCTGCTGGTGCCAGCATCCAACATCCCTGCATGGCCCTGGTCCTCACCTGTCTTCTGTGAGCAGCAGTGCACAGGTCCTCCTGCATGCCTCTGTGTGCACATCTTTTTTCCTCCCCAAAATGTACTCTTTGGGGTATCTTTCAAGGATTATCCAGAATGTAAGAGAGATACATGTTGGGGCTGGAATGTGAGCTCTTCCTTTAGCAAGCCATACTGTTTTGATACAAGGAAAACCAAAAATCAATTTGTTCCCCCTCTTTCTGCACACACACTGTTAGAAACACAGACTAAATTATTGCAGGAACATCAAGCACCAGAGGGGTAGAGAAAAAAAATCCAAAGCCTTGTAGTACAACTCTAACAGCATTTCATGTTCTCTGGGGTTTTCACTTGCAGCGACATTGAATCAAGGTTTCAGTCACACAGAATTTAATGCCAATTTTTATTCTGCTCATTCCATGCTGGGGACATGCACTTGACCTCTGCAAAAATACACTTTAAGGCCTCAATGCATCAGTGCTTTTTGAGTCTCGGGTATGAGCAGGCCTCCAAAATGATTTCTCTCTTTGGTCCACTCTGAAACGACAAGCTTTTTCTTCCTTTCTTCTCTCTGGGTCTGGATTAACAGATAGACATTATCCATCTGTGCCAAAGTCCCAGCTCCTGGGCAAGGTGATGAAATTGAAATCTCAGCTTCAGGAGCTGAGATTATTTCTTTTAATAAATTAAACTTTCAGTCTTTCATCATACTGAGAGGAAATTTGAAAACATCACCTAGAAGATGTTGGCTGAAGTCTGTAGAGATGCTGGAGCTGTAGCTCAAACAAGAGGTGCACTGCACCGTGCATCTCAACCAGGACTTAATGTGAAGGGCTATTTCTACAAGGGCTTCTCCCTGGTTTATGGCTGGGGTGGCCTTTCACTGGCCTATAAATCTGGCTGCTGGGGTGGAAGATTTGGCAGGGGTCTCTCTTACTGCCAGAGGCATGGGAGTCTCACAGCTCGAGGACATCCTACCAAAGATAGGGGACATTTGACATCATACTGAGGATGGGAGACTCCCCACCCCTGAATTGCCAGCAGGGAGTATTTTGGATCACCTCTAGAGGTGATTTGAAGGCTACAGAAGATTGCAAAATGCATCTGGCTGCCGGCACGGTGCAGTGAGCCCCACAAATGTGCCATATTGTGTTTGGGGGGCTCCTGCTGAAGCCTCTTTTGCAGGGCTGGTTACAGGATAGAAGGACCTGACAACCTTCGATAGCACCTGCTTCATGCCTCCCATCAGGAGTACTACAATCACTGCAATCTCTACCTGTTTGTTTCTGGAGGTGAATTTTTCCAGTTCGGTGACTGAGGTGGCGGTGCAGGGAGCAAAACACTCTGATAAAGTTCTCCAGGTGCCCATGAGCAGAATGCCTGTCTTGGAAAATGGATCCACCAATATTTTATGCAACCAAACATCTTAAAACACATGATGCCGAGTGTTCTCAGTAGACCTTCTCTATAGGATTATCTTCCTCTCAGAGCATGTTGGAGCCAGGATGTGTCAGTCCCCAGGCCCATGGAGCTTTGCTGAGGGTACACTTATTTTCTCAGCTCTGAGTGAGGAGCCGTGTCAGATAAAACTGCATCAAGCAGTTAGCAAAATTCTGATCACTTGCTTTGCCATCAGTGTGTGCACCTTCTTGCAGAGAAAGATTTCCCAGCCATCACTCAGGTGCTTTCAACCCCCATACCAAGCCAGTAGATTGTTCTGGCTTTTCTACAATAAAGGAGCTCACTTCAGATCCTGCTGATTTAAAGTGTTCACTTCCTCTTACTATCTTCTTTTTCTGTTTGCTTGTTTGGGGTTTTTCCCTTGAGAAAGCGAAAGTAATTTGCCTGTTCTTGCAAGATCTGTTTTGCCTGCTCCCTTCCCCAGGACTGACGCATGGCTGCTGGGACCAGGAGGTGACTAAGGGCTTTGCTGCAGCCACACACGGAGCAGAGAGCCCTTTGCAAAGTTGCATGTTATATAGTGGGAAATGCTAAATATGATGAAACAGTTTCAGGGCTCGGCATTTCAGCAGCTGATTACTCCCAGTCCAAGATGAATCACCCCGGAGCTGCTGCAACCTCAGGCAGGTGCCACCACCAGAGCCCTCCCACCACCTTCCCCGTGGCCTTTCCCATCTCCTCACAATGTTTTATCCAGCAGCAGCAGCAGCAGCAGCAGCAGGAGCAGCAGCAGCAGCAGCAGCACAGGTAGTTAGAAGCACTCTGCTCTCCCTTCAGCTCCAGCACGATGGCTGGAGCCTGTCTGGCATGGTGGAACATCGCCATGGACTTGCTAGACAGCACCAGTGAAACAGGAAAGGGAACCTCTAGCTTGGAAGTTTTAGAGTCTCTCAACCAGCTCTGGGTTGCCCTGAACCTGTGCAATTTCCTGAGAGCAGAATCTGCTGCTGTTGGGTACGGCATTCTCTGGAGAGGCAGAGGGATTCAACAACCCTAACAGCAATAAACTCCCAGCTGAAGTAAAAGGGGCTGTGGGGTCAGCCTCACTCAGAGAAGCACAGAAACCATGATCAAAGGGTAGGGGTGAGCTTGAGAGGGAGCTGAAATTCCCAGTGAGCTCTGCAATCTCTTCATATGCTGTCCACGTCGCCGGCTGCTGTCCAGTCCTGGGGTTTAAGATGTCCATGGGGTGTTTCTGAGGAACTCAGAATCCCAGCTCATCTCTGCTTTGTCCTGATTGCATAAATGACCCCAAAACAACACACCTCTTGGGGCAGTAAGGGGCTGAACATGCTCATTGTCAGGTCTCCCACTGGCAGTATCGTGAAGATGACTTCCTGTTTGGCATGGGTGCTGCCAGTGTGGATGGGAGATGTGTCCTCCTCTGCTCTGCACAGCACCTTCTGGATCCCCAGGGCTCTTCCTTGTCCCATTGTGCCATGAAAACTGGGATTAGTATCAGCTGCAGAGCTTGCCCCACCCGGAGCCATCACCATCCACTCCTGGATATCCTGCTCACACCACTCTGGGACCTACTTGTAGCTCCAGAAAACAGCCATTTGAGGGGCTGCTGCAGGGTAAGGGTGACTCAGTCCAGTTACATGGTGGTTTGTGATTGAGCTGGAAACAGTTTGAAACCGAGTCCTTCAGCAAAGTTGGTTGGTTTTATAGTTGGAGACAAGTTATTTAGAAGAAGAAAGAAAAGCCCTCAGTGATGTGATAATTGATTGTTTTGTCCTGAATTCAATTGCTGTTCTTTCAATTCCCTAAGATGAAAATACAGTAAAATAGGGTTTTTTCAGCCTCCTTTTCTTTATAGCAAAATATAAGATTGATACTGAGCCAATATAGCAAGCTCTGCCATGAGATCCTGAGCAGGGAGATAATTCCAGTATGGGACCCTGGACTGCAAAGAGTCCAACACTTTTCATACTTACAGCGCTTCAGATAGCCCATATCTTTGGGAGCTCAAAAAATGCTGCATCCACTTAAAACTTTTGCTATAAGTATATATATACATATGGAAATGATGCTCCAAGCTCAAGTAAAAGGGAGCAGGGGCTGGCTTTGGGGTGAGGTGACACCTAAGCCTGTATGCAGACATTTTCCATGTGGATTTCTGTATGTAAACTTATGCTTTTTCCTTGTTGTTTGTCCCTAAACAGCCTTCAGGCCCTTGGCTTGGGAGCAGGACAACACTGAGGAGGCCAACCATGCAGCAACAGCCTGAGAAGGGTTTTTTCCCCAGTTTTTTCTTTTCTTTCCTGGATGCTGAATGAAGCATGTCTTTTGTGAACAGCAGTTGTTTACATTCTTCCTAACAAAAGCTGAGATTTCCTCTGATGCTAATAACCTTGTCACTAATGCATACAGCCAGCCTGAGCTCTTGGAATAGCTTATTAATAATGCCTGGGCCAAACTGAGCGTGCTGGTCACTTGTAGGAGCAGCCTCCTGAAAGTCAACACACTGCTACCAGAACTGGGAGGCAACTTTTCATCACCACCTTGTTCAGACAGGGTAAATTCCACGCATTGCTCACTGCAAACCTTGGGCCAAACACTGGACTGCGCTTGCAGGTTTTCAAAGCACCCACCATCCCCCTTTGACTTGCTGATGCACACTGGGGTGCAAGCACTGATGTGCAGGAGGTGATCAGCCAAAATGCCTCAGACCATTCACAGTTATCTCAGGTATTCAGACAGGTTTTCCACATTTGTAACACTTAAGAAAATGTTTTCTCTCTGCCTGAGCATTTCTGCACCATCTCAGCATTTAAGTTTTCTCTCTGAAGGGGAGCGGTTAGCCTTGGTCTCAAATGTGTGGCATTTTTCCATGTTCCCATTTGCAGGTGGGGGTTATCCTGGGGTCTACAGGTGTCTGTTGGTGTAAATAGGGAGAAGTCTTCCTTCAAGGAGTCAGTCTTGGCAGCCATCAGCTCTCCCCTGACTATCACCCTAGAGGATCACAATTTGCACTTGAAGCATAAGGTGGGCTTGGAGCAGGCTGCGATGCCAGCAAGCTCAGCAGTGTGGAGGGAAGCTGCCTGCAAAGGGATGGCTGTGACCAAAAATGGTGAACAACACAGACCTCTTTTTTGTCCCCAGTGCATCCTTCAGAAAAAGCTACTTGGGAGCATGAGCTACTGCAACCCTCTGCTCCTGTCATGACTTTTCCCCACACCCATGGGCAGGAGCATCCCAGTGAGCTCCCCAGCTCCTGGGGTGCTGGGTGCAAACCTAGCCCTCCATTCCTTGCCCTAGGCCTCTTCCCATTGCCACACCAAGGGCTAGATGAAAAACAAAGTTATTTTCCAAAGGGACTCAACCAAACAGAATCCCAATGTTTTGGTTCTGTACATAAAATTGAAAAGTTTACCAAAGCCTGCTGTTGAGGTACCCCGTGCCATTTAAGCACATTTGTGTAGGAATGCTGCTATGTTTTAGAATACCAAATCCAAGAGCATCCTGTCATGCTCTATAAGTAAAATATTAGGATATCTAAAAAGAAAGTAGTTTATTTTGACTATCCAGAATGAATGAACACTAGTAACCAAACGACATGAAAACACAACAAAAACCATAGTCCTTATTTTCTGAGAGTTGAAAGCATTCAGTTTTTCTCTCAAATAATCTCTTGATTTCATGTCTATACATTTTTATTATTAGTCACCTGGTAGCTCTTTTTAAACTACATGTTGAGAAATAAGATTTCCTCACTGATAATCTCAAACCTTCAGAGCAAACCACGAGCTCCCAACCAAAGAGCTCTTCCCATGTCAGCACAAGATGCGAAATTTTGAAATGCAACAAAGGTAAAGAGAGGTATTTAAATTCCTTTGAAAGAAAATAACTCCCTAAAATATTACTATCAAATGCAGAAATACTAACATTTGTCAAAGCTGAAGAGATCTTCACCTCCTAGGACTGCTGTGGCAGAGGGGTCACAGCAGGTGGAAGAATATGTGGAAGGCAAGGAATAAAACCTCTCTCTAACAAACAGAGGCAGAAGCCCTGGAGAGGGATGGGCCAAGAAGGATACAACTGCAAGTTGTGATCCTTCATTAAAATAATCATCAAATCAGAAGTGCTATGACCTGGCAGGTAAAAGGTTTAGCTTGTAAGCTGGGAGGAGCAACCAAGGGTTTGAAATGTCCCTTGGTGATGAATAAGCAGGTGAGCAAAGGTGGGTGCATTTACCATGTGCACGCTCCAAGGCTTCACCATTATTGGCCCTCCTTTTCATTCATCCCCTAGCTGGGTTGGGAGCACTAAGAGGGAGATCTCCCTGGGCCAACCACAGGTGTGCTCCAGGGCAAAATTGCCTTTAGGCCCTAAGGGTTCTGGTCCATCCTGCCTGGCTCCTGCTGGTCTCCCGAGAATAGGGGCAGGGGAGCATGTGGGCAGCTCTGCTGCTCCTCTCAGTGCCACAGCCACCACGGGGAGCAATTTGGTGAGTTTTGCATCCAAAACGGGGTGAAGTAAAATATTTTCTCTTTCTCTCTGATGTGCTCAGAGCAGTGTGACAATAACACAGAACGAATATAAAATTGAGAAAAAGTCTCTTTTAATCATTAAAAAAAATAAAAGGGTGCAACAGTGGACCACAAAGATTTCTGAAAGTTTTTCCTCACAGTGTATCACTTTGAATTCAAAACCACCCACTAGCGATTTGAATGAAAATCACTGAAAATATGAAAGCTCCAGAAGCGTTTCTGAGTGAGAGAGGTGGACAACAAACAGATCATAAAGCTGCACACTGTTGCCATAGCGATGGGGCTTCCAAAAGGACGCAGGGGAGCCTCAGCCTTCGGGAGCATCACCAACATCCACTACATCAAGAGAAGCAGGAGCATCCCAAAAGGGATGTTGGGAGTTGTCCTTTGCAGGGAGGATGTCCCTTCAGGGAGACAGGTGGGAGGCTGTGCAGAGTCCTTCTTGCTGGCCCCCTTGCCAAAAGAATCACTGAGCAGACATGGAGATTTTGGGATCTTGGGAAGAAACCTTCAGAAACATGGCCTTAGGACAGCTATTGAGTTGTCTGGGCTTACCTCAAGCAGTGGGGATGGGAGGTGATCTCAGTATCTTTGGCAGCCCAATTTTCTATTTGAGACTGAGACCTGAAGAACTCCAAATAAATAAACAAATTAAAAACCAACAGAGGCCAGAAATCAACCAGTTTGGCTCAAAAAAAAGCTTCACTGTCATGCACTGATTAAAAAAAGAGCACTGAAGGCTCCTGACTACAGCATGGGGCACAGTTCACAGAGGACTTCATCTCATATAGTAAAAACAAGATGAGCAAGGAAAAGGGTTGCTCTGCTACCCAATAAATAGCAAAAGCTATTGATAGATACTTTCGATAAAGTCAAAGTCCTTAATACTTGTTTTATTATCAGTCTACAGTGAATATATTGCTGCTGAACAGGCAGCCAAGACAGGGAATGAGATGCAAGCCTGAAAGCAAGCAGTGGTTAGAGAGGACACAGATGAGGTAAATGTTTTTGATTTCATTGTGCAGGAGCAATTTCACCCAGCACTAACTGACAGTAGTGGTTAATTTGGGGAATTTGTGATGGATATGCCAAGACCCCCCAAGTTTAAAAAGGCCAAAGGAGTTCCTATGAACAGAAAAGAGAAGACAAGAGAAGACAGGGGACTCATAGACCAGTCAGCCTAACTGTAAGTCTTTAGAACAAATAATTAATTTATTTGTAAACATCCAGGAGATGACAATGAGATGAGAAGCAGCCAACTTGGATTAGTCAAGACCAAACCATACCACACCAACCAGCTTTCCTCCCAAAGCAGACTAACAGCAGAAGCTCCAGAGGTGCAGCAACTTGGCTCCAGACAGGCTGTGGCCCAATCTCATGCAATGTCCTGCTAAACCAGGCAGAGAAACACACTTGGTAGAATTAGTAGAGGGCTAGTGGCAAAGCCCTGTGCTGTTCTGGTCTTTAAATGTGATTTATTTTCCAAATGAAAGGCTGTACCAAGTGAGGGTGAGCCAGGATCTGTCCTGGCACAGGCCTGTACATGGCTTTCATGTAAATAATTTGCCTGAAAGAAGAAAGAATAGATTGGTTAAACCCGCAGATGATCCAAAGCTGTGTCATGTTGCAAGTAACACAGATAACTCTCCCTAAAAATAATACAAAAGAGGTTTTATAAAATAAAATGAGATATTCAAATTTCAGCTATGCTTACTAATAGCATCTCGGAAAGACTGCATATACATATAGATGAGATCAGTCAAAATCCTTAGCTACATATCACCCTAAATCAGGTAATTACTTTCTACCAGAGCACTGTACAGAGCTCACCCCCTGATTTGTGCTGTGTCTGCAAAAGGAGAACCAGAGCATCTTTTATTTTACATTTAAATTTTTATTTTTAAGGTCCACATATTGCTTCAGGCATGCTATAACTCACATTGGTGACAAAGAAATGTGAAAAGCCTTCCACCACATTACCAGCAAGCCTGGGGCCTCCATGAACTGGGAATTCAAATACATTTTGACCCTTGCTTGGACTGGACATGGTGGGATGAGAATAGACCCAAAGTAGAGTCAATACTGAGAAAACTTTAATGGTCAAATAGTGATTAATGTAACAGTGTTTTGTAGGTTTAGATCAGAAACCATGAGAGTAAGGGAAAAATTTCCCCCAAGTTAGCATCCCAATTCTTTTCCATTAAGAAATTCACAATATTTTAACTGTAGGAGGAACTAGCACAAGGAAACTGTGCCAAGGAGAAAGTGTGCTGAGCAGGATACCAGGTATTTTTCTGAAAGTTGGGAGATTTCCACCAGCAGCATGTTATACTCCCTTTACCTCTGCTGCAAGATGAACTTCTGCCTTACTGGCAAGGCATCCTCCTACACATCTGTATTTTATATTACAGATGAAGGTATGATAAAAACTGATCAGGCAAAATTAAAGGTCACTTGGTGGGACTTCCCAACACAGCTTGTGAGGAATCTGGATGACAGATACCATCCAAACCACATGACACCTGACAGCTCTACAGTGTGAACCCAAGGCTGATTGAAGTAAAAGTTATATCTGTACAAATGATGATGATGATGAGGGAAACATGGTTCTTTTGTATCACCCACCACCCAAAATAAAACCACCAACATCACCTCTCTGCCTTGCTGTGGATAACGCACGCAGAGGAAGAGGAGCTAGACTTGAGCGAAGGCTCTTACTGGGCTGGGCAGGCTGCAGCCTGCTCTGGGGCCACGTCAGACTCCAGGCTGTGTGCCCAGAGGAAGCCTTCAGTGCTGTGCTTGGCGTAATGAAGAAATATGGACATGAATTAAACCCTCCAAGGAATGATGAAATTACATTGTTTGTTTTTACCTTTGTTTTAATGAATCGATTCCATCTCTTCTCGATTTTTTGTTGGTATGAATGGGTGATCAGGCATGCTTGTGTGAAAAATACCCTTGGAGGACTACTAAAATTAACTAGTAAATTAGTTAAGGTGGCAGTCTTTGGAGCTGAAAACAAGATCATTCAGAAGTAGCGAGGCTTACCTAACCACCCCTTCTGCTTTGGCAGTGGAGAAAAACTGGGCCACTTGTGAAACACGGCATACACAGACAATAAATGTTAATACATTTAAAAGTAAAATTAAGGTTTAAGAAAGATGTGCTAAAGGAAAGTTACCGTGGTGATGCCTGTCACGTTACATCCCCAAACACAGTGTAAACAAGATTACCATATGACCTGGGTCATACAGTTTGGCAAAAAATCCAAAGAAGACTGGACATCCCCCCTCAAAGCAGGAGAGATAGCTCCTTCAACATCCTTCTATCTTTCAAAGGCCTATGTTCTTCACCCAGGGGGTCACTGCATCTGCTGGAAAGCTCGCTGGGGTTTTAGCCTGAAAAGACTCTGCCTCCTCCTTGAAATCTTCCTAGACAAGATTAAAATCTAAGTAATTCCTTCAGTGGCAACCTCACAAGTCACTTTGATAGATAGAAAACCTGTTGATTAACCATTTGAATCCACTGATTTATTGATTTGATCTTAATCATGATCTCAGTGTGATCACTTAATTGATCTGCCTTTAATTAGCTTAGTAGAAATAATGAATTAATCTAGTGATATCCTTGCTCAGGTGTTCCTTCATGTATTCATCCTTTTTAATCACCTCTGCAGGGAATATTTGAGGTAGGTTTACACTATTAAATAGTCACTGAGGTCACAAACCTGAGGGCAGGAGTAAATTTGGGTAGGGCATATGCCAGCAGCTCAGCTCTGCATCTCTCCAGCCAACACCTCATACACCATGTGAATAAACTCATCTCCAGCCACATTTGGTCTCCCAAAAATCTTGTTGCATTGCTGAATGAAAGGCACGGAGGTCTTCATCTCAGAAGCCGTCAAACATTTCAAGGATGTCTTTCTCCATGGTGCACAACCAAAGAGGAGTGGACAGGGCATCCTGGGCCCCACACTGGATGATTTATCCTCTCTTAGGCTTCACTCATGAGCACAGAAAGCTCTGACTTAAAATCCTTTGGGAAGAAGTTGTTACTGAATTAAACTGAAAGAGAAGGCAAGATTTTGAACCATAAGATTTTGAATAATACGGTAATGGGGTGACAAGCATCCCATTCTGTTCTTTATTTTTTGCATTGTCATAGTTCTTGGATACCAGGAGAGATCACACACTCCTGTGGGATAGGTACCACACAAAAAACAAGTCTCAATGGACTTTTATGTGAGGTGGATGGATGGTGGAAGGAAATGAACAGCTGAAATCACACAAAATCTCTGGGTATTTGCACCTAGATGGTTAAAATTTGAGCAGAAGAGCTGAGATTTCATGCTTGTCACACGATGTGAGTGAACAGAGAAGGAACTGGGCTGGTGCCCACGGAGTAACCCACCATGATAGCATGAGCTCCCACTGCTCCCTGTGCCCAGGCAACTCTTCTTTCAGGATTGATGCTTTCAAATTCAGGTCAAATGCATAACCACAACAGAACGAGCAGNCCAACTCTGAGTGGGTAAGGGATGCAGCTTTCCTGACCACTCAGTTAGCCAATTTTGTTCTTTACAGATATTGCTGTTAGCTTTGTGAGAAAATCAGAAGACATCATCTGAACTGGCTTAAAAATTATAAACAAGCATTTTCATTTTTGTTTAAACTGGAGAATCTTTTAGAGGCCTGTTTTGAAGCCAGTTTAAGTCAATGGAAGGATTTAATCGGGCTTTGTTTGCAGGCGTGGCGGCAGCCTCTTTTAAAGTCATTCTTCTGCTTATAATCAAGCCTTGCTCCTGTCAGATTTTAATCACTTCTTCCTAGGTTAGGGACCGGGATGGGCTGGTGACAGTCCCTGCTGCAGTCACACGCCACTCGTGTGGTGCTGGCGTTTGAAGCCAGGCTGCTTCACTGTTTCCACTGCCGACTGTTTGCAAACGCAGGAGAGAGAGGAGCTGGGAATGAACAGAGCAATGCAGAGTCGGGGAGGGAGGGGTTTGGTGGCTGGGCTGGAGTTAGTCACTGCAGACTTCCATTTCCAGATCGTGAGGAAGGACTCAAGCCATTTTAGGCATTTTCTTGGACTTCCTTCTCGGCTTTTAATTGAAATACCCAGGAGGGATGGAGGAATCCACAGGCCCATTTTGCACTGATGTGGGATACTTCTGTGCAAGCACAGACGCGCTCACCCTTCGTATTGTAGAGTCAGACCACTGTTGTTAGTCCTTGGCTCAGTTCCTTTGCATGGGAACAGGGAATCTTTCATACATCTCACCTTCTGGAAGCTGATGCACTCTTCTGTGAAAGATGCTCACTGTGGCAAAAATATTTTTTAAAGAATTTTCTTGCAGGAGCTAACTATGCTGGGATGGCTTAAATATTCAAAACAAAACACATTTCATTCTGAGTCTGAGGTATATAAACATACATGTACATTTAGACATATATATATCTGTAAGTGCCACAGATAGGAAGACATATGAACCAGCAAATTGCAAAATCACAAGAGGCTTTGAACACCCCTGTTTCTTTTCAACAGGAATTCAGTTGCCTACATCTAGCAGAACAAACAAGAAAAAGCTCTGCATAGCTGCCAAGACAACTGACACATCCAGCTGCCAGACTTTTCACTACGCTTCTCAGTCCGGTGTTCTAAGTTTTGCATCTCCCCTTGTCTAGCAGCACTGTCCTTTTTGCCAGAGCAGCTGTTTGGGACATCACCCCCAGGATGTCCCAGGGGAGGCAGGCAGCAGGCATGCTAGGAGCACACCCAGCATAGCCAGGCAAAGTCCCTTGTGTCTGTTCCCAAACACGGGGCCAATGCTCACCGTGCAGGGCAGCAGCAGCAGCAAATGGGATTTTTCATGTGGTTGATGTTACAGTTCTTTTTCCTCCTGCTGAGACGAAGGCATTTTCTCTGTCCGCGGGGACTCCAGTGTCCTGAACATCCAGAGAAGCTTCTCCAGGGTTTGGTGCTTGGCCTGGCAGCACCATGCAGAACGCCACGGCCAAGCCCCTTCACACGGGGACCAAACATCTGCACAAAATACTTATTTATCACACGGTGAAAGAAACAATGTTTCTGTCCTTTTGTGATGCTGATTGTGCATCTTGTGCTTTGTGTTTTGCTTTCTTGAAGCCGATTCTTAATTAGCAACAAAGTTGCAGTCACAGAAACACTGAGGACAGAGGAGTAACATCAACCTTGAAATTGTTACTTTTCTGACCACTAGAAAAGCTCTCTACCTTCCCCTGAAAGCTACTTAAATGTTTCTTCACTTCTAAAGAATGATAAACAAGTCCTTGCTGACTAAGTATCATGCCAACCACGACTTTCCTTTCTCTTTGGGGCCTGCTGGTGTATGAAAGTTTTTTAATGAACCAGTCCAGCCATCTCAAAAGGTTTTAGTTTTACTCCCAGGTGGTTGCACCTTTATTATGGTGCCTGTGGTGGACTGGGAGACTGGCCTTTCCCTGACACCCCACTGATGTGGTTTGTGACCACCTCCATGCACTGAATCTGGAGCATGCTGTGGCACCCCTCTCCCATGTCTGTCCTGCGATCGAACAGAAGGCATCTGAGATGGCAAAAGAGGTTGGAGTAAGTATCACAAATCTGCTCATAAACCAGCTCTGCTCTGCTAAAATGATCTTGCCAGGGCTTGAGGCAATGTAGGAGCACGAGGAGAAAAAGTGTGTTGCTGGGGGGCTGCCACAGCTTCTGCATTCAGGCTGCTCCCTTGGTGCCTTCTAGTAGTGTTGCACAATTAGGGGCTGATGCTCCCTTCTCCAAGGTTCCCAGGCTTCGCATATGGGACAGGCAGGGAATGAGAACAGAATGTCTGATGTCGCCCGATGTCAGCATCACTTGCTACAAGAGACCAAAAGAAAAAACCTCACAGGCAATGAAATGTGTGGGTTCGCAGGCAAACTTCTGGGAAAAGAAGTGATAAGTTCGTATAAATTAGGAAGGTGGGGAACTGAGGATTAACCCTATTGTTTTACACAGAGTGGTTGCATTAGAATCAATTGTATTTTGGTGTTTGTGGTTAATTATTGACTTCTATTTGTGTGTAGAAGGAAAGAACTCGTGCCAAAAAGCCAAGAAAGTACAAGATCTTTTTAGAGAAAAGCAGAAAAAGAAAAAGAAGAAAAAAACCCCAACCAGACCTATATTTCCTGTGGAATTTTTTTGTCTTCCATGGCAGCTGTAAAACCAGCTCAGACTGTGTTAACTAAGTGCATTATCCTGTGAACAACAGGGTCCCATTAGCTCTGTCAGAAGGCCAATACCCTCTGTACTGAAAACCTCTTGATTCACTAAATTTCCGTGCCACAGAGTAAATTCTTGCTTGACCCCATTGAAGGAACCACTTTAAATCTTGAAACATAAAATCTATTAGAGCAGAAAAAAAAAATACTTTTTTCCTCTCTTTGCATTTTGAGTGCAGACATCAAACACCATGGTGCAGTTCAGCATATCGAAGAATGCTGTAGCAAGTAAAAAAAAAATTAATACTGAGAAAAAAACAACAAGAAAGGAAGGGATTGTATGACAGTAATAAATGTATTCTGTTCTTTATAAACACATGTGTGGTGTGGATTTGTGTCTGTGGGACAATTCAGGAAACAAATGAAAAGATAAGTTTTGGGTTTAAGCTCAGCAGATTTCAAAGTGCATTGTTTATACCCTCTGTAGTGCAATAAAGCTTATCAAGAACTTTTCCATTGGATACAAGAGTCAAAAGAAATAAGAGGAATGTGAACAGTATGCTTCCTTTGGGTCGCTACAATATCTGTAATTCTTTCAGCACAGATTTCCCATGTTAGCTTAAGCTCTGTCTCACAACGATCATTTTTAGCAGATAATCGTAAATATTTTGCTGAGCTGACTGAGTTGTTCAGAAATTTGCCATCATTTCACTCTCCACAAGCTCAAAGCACGTGGCAAATTCAAGGGCCCTTAATTAAAAATATAATACTTTCACTCTAGAAGCTCTTGCTTGCATCCCGGTAATACTCTAGGATAAATCAACTGCTGATGTAAATGCATTAATTTCAGTGTAATTTCATTTAGAAGCTACAAGAGTACTACATTTTTATTTAATGATTTGAACGTGCTTTCTATAAGGGGAAGTAGGATCACCTCTCTCTTACAGAGGGGAGAGCTGAGCCTGGGAAGTGAGAGGCAGAGAAGTGAGAAGCAGAGATTTGACCAGCCCTTGGTAAAAGCTGGGAGAGCACGCAAGCCTCTCACTCTGATTCCATGTTTGTGCTTTCAGCATGAACCAGGACATGGAAACGACGCATGAAGATATATACATTTCAAGCACGAGATTTGGCTCTAGATCACCAGACCTCAAAGCTGCAATATTTCCTAGGCAGAGTGCACTTCTGCCCCTCTCTTAAATTGAGAGGTCAATTTTTTTCTTCTTTTCTTATTTTGCTCTGGTAAGGGAAGACAGCATGGCATGTTTGTTAGAACTATAATGTTGCATTTGCTAATTAAATAAAGTGGGTTTTTTGGGAGAACTTCTTTTAAGCAAAACCATGTGTTCCAGGGAGGAAACATTCTTCTGGTAAACAGCTGAGCCCTTAACATTTAGCAACATAACTCTGTGTTTGCAGCTATTGAAAACTGTGTGACCGAGGAAGCCTGCATTTCTGAGGCTGAGGACTGAAAGCATTTTGCTTGCTGTCAGAACGCCAGCCCTTTCTTTTATGTATACACTAAAAGCAAGAAAGAACCAACTATTGGATGGTTGCTTCTTATGGTTTTAATAAAATTTGTCTCATATCAAAACGCTGCTGGGTTTTAATGTTGACACTGCGCTGAGCGATGTTCTCTGCTCCGGCACAGCTGGCTCTTGCTTTCCAGAAATATAGCTGCACCCTGGCATTACTTGCAAAAACTGAAGCCTTAAATCACTCCCCCATCCCTCTGACCTGTGTCAGGAAGGACCTTCCATGCACAGATCTCCTCACTGGTACAGAGAAGGGCATCATTCCTCCTTCCCTCCCCAGCTGCTGTGTGAGCAGAGCGCTGTGATGGCAGGAGGTAGCTGGGGAACAGGGGAAGTTACCTGCCAGACATGAACAGCAGCCCTGGAAAGCTCAGAGAAAAAAGATGATAGAGCTGGAACTGCAAGCAGAAACAGAACTGAGAGAATGGGAGTGCCCTGTCCCTGGCTCCTGCTTCCCATTCCACAAGTCCACATCTTTTGGAGACACTCAAAGGGCTACATGGCTCTGGGGCAAATCCTGATGAAGGGGAGCAGGGAAGTTTTATTTGGTATAAGTGATTTCCTAAACAGCATTAGGGAGGGGAGGGAGGCTGGTTGGGTGACTGAGATCTTACACCACTTCTCCATCCAGGAGCTGGAAGGGGAAGGCCACAGTCCCAGCTCCCTCTGGGCCGAGGGAGATGATTATTCCTCTGCCCGCTCATCTCACTGAAGCTGGGCTGCTGAGCTCTGGGCATCACGTTGACCTTTGCAGTACAAAGGGATCTTATCTTGTTCTTCGTAGCCCTCAAAGCAGCTGGGCATGCTTACAAATTTCAGTAACTACCAGCTAAGGCCAAACAAGATCCCACGATAAAAGTTCAAGGCTCTGCATTCCTCTCTTATTGCTTTCCTGAGCAGATTCTCATTTTAACTGACTTAAGGTACTTTCATCCAGTTATCTTAAAGTACATAATGACTACAGTAATTACTGACAATGATGAGCTAATCGATTCTTCTAGGTATTATTTTCAAGGGATAAATATTACTATCCTTGCTGTAAGAATGGGGAAACTGAAGCAAAGAGGGGAAGTTGTTGGATAAATAGGTGTGTTTTAACAGTATAATAACCTCCTGGGTTTGTTTGTATAGGTTTATGCATTTGCTTCTTAGCATGCTTTGTGTTCTGTTATTGCTTCCCAGTAATGTCATCTGTCATGGGTTGTGTGCATGTACTAAGGTTCATTTAAGAAAACTCCAGTGATTTCAGAAAACTTAACAGATATTTAAGGTTTTTTTGTCATTGTTTATATATATATTTGATTTATCATAACCCTATTTTCCTGACTTTTCATTTTCTTCCTCTTTGTCTTATTTTTGATTTCTTCTTTTCGAGAAAAAACCCACAAATACCATTATTTTCTATTTATTTTCCCTATACTTCAGCTTCCATTTAAATCTCTAATATGGAAAGCCAACAGAATACGACTTTTTAATGTCTAAAGAACTAAGATATTCTACTGGGTCGGAAGCTTGCAAGGCAGACCTATGGCTTTACTAAAATATCAGTTAATCACTTATATCTATAATTAATATTCAGAAGATACATGCTGGTTTGCTAGCTTTTACCTAAGAGTTTAAGTTTCCCACTTGAGTTCAGGTATGCTTCCCTGAACCCTTTTCAAGGGTAGATAGACAGGTAGCCAGATCAGAGGCTAAGCTGCACAAAAAAAAAAAAAGATTTTATTTTGTTTGTCAGCACAGTTTTGGATGAACTGTGTGGTAGGATCTAGTCTCTAGATAGGAACAAGTGTCACAAAATTTTTATTTGAAGCATTTTCTTTGCTCCAAATTTGTTGTTTAGTAAGGGCCTGACTTGAAAAGCATTTAGGTGTTTATGTGCACCTCAGTGTCTTTATAAATCCAGCACTAATTCCTTACTGAACTGTGGACTAAGGGCCTCCAGATAGCCTGAAAACCTTATATAGACTTATTTCAGTCAACTTTTATTTCTAAGGAGACAAAAAAAAAAAAAAAAGAAAAAAAAAAGAAGTTTAAATTAGTCTCAGCTGTATTAAAAAAGTGCTTCACAAACAAGGGAAACTGTCGATCTGAAAAAAATTTGAGGTAATATAAAACTTCTATAACTGAAATATTTTGGGAAATTTAGGAACAGTAACAGGCAAAAAAACTGTGAGAACCACTAACATAGTTTCTAAGGTGTCACTGTTAAGTTTAATGCTGTTAGCCCTCACAGCTTTAGTTCTGAGACTTTCCTAAGGCTTTTTCGTCCTTGCAAGGCTCCCTCCACCTCTATTAGTGCACCGGCAATGGCTTCAAGACTTTTCAGGAAGGCTAATCCCATCTTTAAGCATTTTTGGAGAGGTTTGTGTTTTCCCTTTTGCGCTGGGGGAGACAACAACAATCTTGCTTGAAATAAAGCCCAAACAAGGGAAGCTGAAGAGTGGGAGTATGTGAGGGAGCTGGTGGATAACTTACAGGGCTGTGAATCTCCTCCTGCCTGTAGGCTCCTCTTGTAGGCTGCAGTATTGAATCTGTGTTTAGTCTAGGCTCTTCCCAAATACCTGCTTCGGCTCTTACGTGGATTGCAGAGAGCTCAGCCCTGAGGGCGAGTGGCAAGGGAAGTCCTCCTCGC
This sequence comes from Pachycephala philippinensis, assembly GCA_013397055.1. Lineage (NCBI taxonomy): Eukaryota > Metazoa > Chordata > Aves > Passeriformes > Pachycephala > Pachycephala philippinensis. The sequence goes on from VWZT01013679.1 coordinate 153,333, forward strand.
AAATGTCCGGTTTTGGATCAACACCCCCTGATTTTCCATTAAAAACATGCACGTGCCTGCCTTTCCCTTCCACTCCTATCCTGTAATGGTGTGCGGCCCGACGGACTCCAAATGCACCGAAGGGAAATGCCGGGATGGGGCATTTCCTCACGAATGAGCCCTATGAGATCTGAGGAAAAGTCGTGGCGGGTCCGTAACCTCTGGGACGGCTCAGGGGCCGAGAGGGCTGGCGAAGGTCCGCGCCAGTGTCACCTGTGCCTGCGACAGCCCCTCTGAGGGGCGGGTGCGCTGTCAGGGCACTGCAATCCCTCGTACCGTGCCCTGCGCCATCCCCGGCACACGCGGGGCTCTGGCAGAGAACGCGGGGCTTGTGCGCTTAGCCTTTGGCATAAAAGCGTGGGGGGTTGGGATTTTTGTTTACGTTTTGTAACGCCGACGGGAGCCCGAAGCAGCTCTGGGCACTGCCGGGCTGGGCAGTACAGAGCACCCCCAGATTAGGAGGAGTTTATTCACAGAAAGGGCAATTAGG
>VWZT01013680.1:0-22435 GCA_013397055.1 Pachycephala philippinensis
GGGGAGGCAGTGCGACTCGGTCCGGGGCATTTATTTGGAACTTGGGCCTCTCTGGGCCAGGTTGCGGAGGTGTTTCCCAGCCTGGCCGCACTGGAGGTGGGACAGTGTCGCTCAGTGGGGCTGTTAGCGGTTGCCCAGCTCTGGCCTGGCCCCGCCCGATGGTGCGGTCCAGCTGCAGCGAGGTTCTTCAGGGGTGTGGATAGGCAGGGTGATGCCAGCATGACTTCTTCGTTTCCCTGTGCTCCAGGGCAAGATTCAGGAACCTTCTATATTTGTTTTCGAGTCAGTATAGGAGAGGCCAAGACAAGTACAAGCCCTTCAGTTTAACAGACTTGCTTGTAGCTGCTTGAGGACTGGGAGACTTGCTTACTCATCGGATTAGTCGTGATAGGAGAACCAGTGGAAGACTTTGGTAACTTTATTACTATTAGTAAATTGATTGCAGAAATAATTATAGGATGTGAACATTCCACAGGTTAGTGTATAGCAATTCTGTAATCAGAGCGGTAACAGAACAGTAGTGATGCTTTGGGTTCTCTGAGTACGTGAGGCTTTGAATATAAGCATTTATCCAAGATTTTGGTTAATTACCTTCAAAGAAGGATGGAGTAGGGTATTTGTGTTACAAGGTGAAGTAGCTTCTTATTTTCTATATGTGACAGATTTAATTTTAGTTACATAATCCTCAAACGTCGCTTCATTGTGCAGCTGTTGATAAATGTTCGTAAACTAATGAAGAACTGATTGTTATCACCTCTGCAGTACTTTGAATAAACATTAGACAGTGCACTTCTTATACGAAGGTGAATAGTAGTTGAGATATGTAACTACTCACCCAACAGAGTTAAATCGTTAATATGTGGGATAAGGTCTCTAACTTCATTGACAGATGTACCTAAGTAAATTGTAGCTCTTCATAATTATTAGAAGAATTCTGTAATGTGGTTTTAAGTAGCTACAGTGCATGGCTTGGAAAGTGCAATTTACCTGTCCCTTTTTGATTGAGAAACCGAGGGTGAAGAGACACAAGCAAAACAATTATTTAAGAGACTTTATTTTGAAAAGGACTGTAAAAATAGTTAGGATGTACATGCGTGTAGTTCTTAGTGCCCAAGTTGTAAAATTTCAGGTTAGTGAAGTGGTGAGAGAAGATATGTGGGAAAATCTTGTACTAAAAATATGTCTGATATCGTGCATGAAAGAACTGTGCATTTGGTATTGAAGTACACTGATCAAAATACAATTTGTTTCAACTGCTGCCCCTTAACACTTGATATCATGCAGGCTGCTGGCCAAATAAATGCCTAAGAGGGCATGGGTAGATTAATCTTGCAAGCCTTTTGCTCTCATCTCACAGCATTCATTTTAGCCCCCTGACTTACCTATTAGAAATGGTATTTTTTTTTCCATTTTTGGTTCTTGCATTTTAGTTTTGTTTAGAGGGTATTGATTTTCAGGTGAATGCTTAATTTTCTTATGTATCAGATATTCAAAGGTTTTGAATTCTGCCTGACAATATTGGGTCCCATGCTGGCTAGTAAAAGTATTCTGACTTTAATGGTGCTCAGACAGTAAGTTTGTTTATTCAACTTTTGAGAAAGTAACACCACTCCTCTCTGAGTTGTTCTTATGTTACATTCAAATCAGTGTAATCTGGTAGGGGGCACATGTATGACAAGGCCCTGAATATTCCAGACGTAACATCCTTCTGGTCAGGTGTCAGCCAGCACTCTGTCTTGGAACATTTGCCTTTCTGTACTCTGTGTTTTAAATATAATATGCACAGGCATATTATCTGCTATCACCTTCTAGTAGGAACTGCTCACCCTGTCCTTCATGAAAATCACGAGACATCATGTGGCTATGTGGAACTGTTTTTTAAAATCATTTATATATGCCACAGTGTTTCCCTAAGTTCTCACATATTTGTTTCAAAATACATCTTTTTGACAGATGTGTTGTTGAAAAAAAAGTTATAGCTTTTAATTATTGTTGAAGCTGCTTGTCTTGTATAAAAGACTTTTTTTTTGTGTTCAGTTCCAACACTGAGGGTCTCATATGTAAAGCTTTCTATGCAGTGGTATTTATCAGATGATAAATTTATTCTTTGATATTAAAGATATGGTAGGTGTTTTCCTTCATAATGCAATCTGATATGCGGATGAGCTAAGCCAGCCCATTGTTAAATAAAGGAAAATGTGCTTTACTTGGCTGAACTCTGGAAATGAATGATTTGCTCTTTATTATGTTCACCTTAGGTTGGTTAAATGAACTGATGCTGAGCATGAATGTCTGATAGTCTTCTCTTCCTGCACCTCACAGTCATCTCTAGGCCAGTTGTGTTTTCAGGCTCCTATTGTAGCACCAGCTAATCAGTGAATTGGTCTTCCAGTAGAGAGTCAGTTTTTGCAGCCTTTGCTTAATTTAGAGCTGCTGTGTTTATGGTCCTAGAACTCAATGATTAATGTGAAGCTAGTTCAGGTATGGCAGCATGAAATGTTTGATGCAATGAAATACGCTGTATATTTACTTTTGCAACTTTGTATGACAATGATCAGTTAAGTGTAAAATAAAGATGAACACTAAAGTGGTTATTACACATGTGAAATGTGAATTTGCAATATTTTCACTTGCATATTCTGTGAATATGAAAATAGCATAATGGACTTTGACACGTGTAAAGCAGTGTGCTTACAAGTCTGTCATTGACTCCTGAAACATACTGGTCTTCCTCTGCCAGCTTACAGTTTTAACTAAGTTGTTGTGGAATGTAAAATAACTTGTTCTTGAAGTATATTTCCTTTTCTTTTTAGGAACTGGAGAAATGGCCACTACACAATCTGTCTTCACATTTGCTCTCTGCATTTTAATGATAACTGAATTAATACTGGCTACAGAGAGCTACTATGATATCTTAGGAGTTCCAAAAAATGCATCTGACCGCCAGATTAAGAAGGCATTTCACAAGCTGGCTATGAAATACCACCCAGACAAAAATAAGAGTCCTGGTGCAGAAGCAAAATTTAGAGAAATTGCGGAAGGTAATACACATTAACTTTTATCTTAATGATTTGATACATGTCTTTTATCGACAACCTAAGTGCATTCTTTTTTTACTGAATAAGAGATATAACGGTGTTTTTTTTTTTCTTAATTCTACTTACGTGCTGTCAAATGTCCAGCATCAAAATCTGACTTGTTTTCTGTGTTCTTGCCCACAGGAAGGCCTTTTACACAGTTGCATTTCTGCTTATTAGGCTTTTGGCATATTCATGTTCTCACAAAAAATACTGGGTAGTAGGACAGCTTTAGCCCTATGAGGTTAATTGTTACCTTTTGATCTGTTTCATAAGATCCAGCTCAGGATTACTACCAGGGCATCAGGAGGGCCTAATAGCAACTTTTCAGTAGCTGTGGGGAGTTCATAAAAAACCACATAGCAGGGTGCTTCAGTGGTTCGAGATGGGAATACAGTAGACAACAGGTGCAAGAGGTTCAGAGTGGTTGTCAGGAAAAACTTTTTCACCTTGAGGATAATGGTTGGATTTGATGATCTCAGAGGTCTTTTCCAGTCTTAAGAATTCTGTGATTCTGTTCTACAGGCCAGTGTTAGAACAGATTGCTTAGACAGGTTGTGCAGTCTCCAGCCTTGGAGATGTTTCAGGAATGACCGAGTCAAGCTCTGAGTAACCTAGTCTGATCTCATAACTGACCCTACTTTGAGCAGGAGGTTAGAGTAGAGACTAAGGTCACGTCTAACTTGAACTGTCCTGTGATCCTACGAATACACCGCTTATAAGTATTTAGTGATAAAATAAAATGGTGCAAGTGGATAATCAAGAACAGAAAGACTTGCTGAAAATAAGGTATACCCACTTCTATTCCCTGTAGGCTCAGGTATAACATCCCTCTGTTTGTGTAGTTCTCCTAGCTAAACTAATATGGGATTTCTGGCTTTTACCTTCTTGTCTGCAGAAGAGTTATTTTGAAAGAAAGGTAGGTAGTAATGTAATGAAAGGGAGGGACAGTCTTGCTAGATACTGCAGTTGTTAGCACCTACTACAGGAGTGTTGTGTTCCACTGTGGGGAACTGCAAGGAGTTCTTCTAAAAATTGATGGTTGGGAACGAAATTAAGCCAAACAAGGCAGACGTTGTATCTGAGAACTGTTTATTGATAACGAAAAGGAGAAAGAAAAGGGTTGCCTGAGTGAAGGAGGCCTAGAAGAGACAGAAGAGAAGAAAGGAAAATGGAAAACGACTGGGGGAGAGGAGAGAGGGGGACAGAGAGAAAAAGAGGGTGTTACCACCAGTGAGTCAGGGCAGTGCTGTTGGCATCTGGGCGACGGGGGGTGTGCACGCTGCCTGCCTGTGGCCGGGCTGGGTCTCAGCGAGCCTGCCTGGATCCTGGAGGGGCGCGGCTCCACAGGCGCGGCTCCTGTGACGATGGCACCGGACACGTGGGGAGTGGGTGCTTGGACAGGAGGGCTGGGACCCTGGACAGAGTCACAGCAGCAGGGTGGGCAGTGACGGCTGGATCGTTGTGACAGGGTTGGAAGCAAGAACCCCAGGGAAGGACGCGGGATGAAGTGGCAGGGCGGCAGTCATGGGCACAGGAAGGCAGGACAGGTGTGAGGCCAAACCAGCGAGGGCAGGAGAGCCAGAAGGCAGGCTGGGGCCTGAACAGTAAGGAGCCCCACTCAAGCAACCACGCAGTTGGTTTTTATACCCCCCGGCCCCTCACAAAGCCTGCCCACTAACAGGGAACCATTGGTCCAGTCCAAGCTTTTTTTGCTGTGCATTGGTGGAGATCTCTTCGCGAAGTGATTGGAGAAGCCTCTCCACAGTGTCTCCTACTGCCTGCCTCATGTGGGGTGTTGCCAGGCGAAGTCCTCCCAGAGAGGAGGCTTCTTCTAGTTGCCTCCTGCAGGTGGTGCATGTGCACCCCTCCTCCACATGCCTCTGAAAACCATTGTTGAGGCATAACAAAACTGAATTGGCTCCTCACAAGGAGGAATTAGGAACTCTAAGTGTTGAATTATATAGAATAATTGCAAGTCTTTAACAGGTAAGAAAATGAAATTGTGTTTTTAAATACTTAGTTATCAGAATGGGTATATTACCTATCAGAGTTTCTGCCTTGGAACACCAGTAGCTGTAGTTCTAGACCAAAGATTGGAGGGAAATCTAATTTCATTTTGGGTATATCCAGTCACAAAATCTAGGTTTATTGCTGAACTTCTGAAAAGCTGAGAATTGGCACATAGTGAAATTTCATTCTCTTTATCTCCTCAATGTTTATCTTGTTGCTTGGTTGTAACTGGTGTAGCTAGAAGTTGCTGGCTGGCAAGTAGCTTTGCAGACGTTGCCCTGTGTTTCTGTTATAGGAGTGCAGCAGATCCTTTGTCTTGTTAGGTAGAGCTCCTTACTCATCCTTCTTCTTTCAGGCTTTCTGATCACCACCTCTCATCGTTACTTTCTTTCAAACCTAAACACTAATATTTATTGGTAGTTGAACTGTGTTGTATTATGTGTAATCTGTCCTCATAACACAGCTGTGTTTGTGAATAACTATTTTGAAGCAGCTTATTTTGGTTTGGAGAAAGGTAAATGAATGATGAGCTTGATTATGCTTGAATGTTGAATGAAAGTCTTGCTTGAAATTTGTCTGGTTCCGGAAGAGTGGAGGAGAAAGCTGCTGTTCTTTGTATTTGTGTATGGTTTTCTTTTTTCCTGTTTTTTTAAACGGAAACGAACTGTAACTTCTTTTTTTTTTTTTAACATAAATAGCATATGAAACATTATCAGATGAGAATAAACGAAGAGAATATGATCAGTTTGGCCGTCATGGAGGACAAGGAAGTAATGGAAGCCCATTCCATCAGTCATTTAATTTCAACTTTGACGATCTGTTCAAAGACTTCGACCTATTTAGTCAAAACTCGCGGTCAAAAAAGCACTTTGAAAATCACTTCCGAGGTCATCGGGAGGCTCATAATCGGCAAAGACGTTCTTTCCAAGAGTTTTCTTTTGGAGGTGGACTGTTTGATGATGTGTTTGAAAATATGGAAAAAATGTTTTCGTTCAGTGACTTTGAAAATGCACACAGACACGCGGTGCGAACTGATGCCAGGTTTCATGGATCCAGCAAGCACTGCAGGACTGTCACTCAGAGACGAGGAAACATGGTTACCACATATACCGACTGTTCTGGACAATAATGTTTCCTTTCTTCTAAACTTTTCTTCTTTTCTTCTTCTCTCAACATCTTCATAATCTTTCTTGGTTTTCTGCTAACATGGAAGAAATTCTCTGAACTGTATTTTCTAAAAAACACTTAAGCTACTATAAAGAAGTTGTAGATGAAACTAATCTTCAGACTAGAAACAACATGCTGTTGGGAAGTAAATGTGTCAACAATAGAATGGGAGAGAAATAATCTCATGTGACAGAAAAAATTATATATATTTCAGTTCCTAAATTTGAACACAAGATATATATTTTTCATTTCAGAAATGTAATATAATTTTTTTCATCTATGCCAGTTCAGGACTGATTGAATTACTGGTGTGTGGATTGAAGCAGAGGAGGTACTTTAATTTTGAAGTGCTGCTTTTCTTTTAATTGTGTCTTTCCAAGTTTGCACTTGCAGTTTTTACCTGATACAGATTTACTGTGCAAATTAGATAATTTACACAAAATGGCAGCAGAAATATGACTTGCCTGGGTATTTGTTACTCTCTCTAGCACTGCAAAAGTATTAGTAAAACCCTTATTTTTTGAAGTTGGAAAATGACAAGAGGGAATATGTTAAGATTGCAAGCAATGTGGGAATTAGTTTTATTTCTGAATAGCCTTTCATTGGCCTGAAAAGATCTTAGGATTTGAATAACCCTTGACTTACTTAGGGGATATAGAGATATCCCCTAAAAATTACATGTATGTAAGTTTGTGTGCACACAAAGTTTTTGTTTTGGGCTTTTTTCCCCTCCTTCCACAATACAAATATCTGTCTAACAAGGTTTAGAAGAGCACACCCAAAACACTCTTGTTTGATGCTTATTATATTACCACGTGTGCAATGGACTTTTTCTAACTCGCTTTATTGAACTAAAATACCCCTCTGAGATCTTAGGAACTTCAGTAAGATAAGCTTGCCTACAGATTCGTGGTGTTTCTGAAAGGGTCTAAGTAAAAGATACAGTGTTTAGATTGACATATTTATTACCTGTCAGCAGGAATTTATCAGCATTGTGATTTGAAAGGTAAATTCTTAGCCTAACCGCAGATTAACACTGAAAATTACAATCCTTGTATTCATCCAATGCCTTGTGGGGCTGGAAACTGCTAATAAGGACAGTACTAATGATTTTAGCACCATGGAAACCCACAACCAGTGTAAACTATTTAAAACTAAAAAGAAAGAAGAAAACACCAAAAAATGCCCCACAACTAATCTCCCAAATACTTTAGCTGATGTCAATCAAAAAGTTCTGTTGTAACTCTTAACTAGTAATACAGGTTCAGTATGTTAAAATTGGCTGTCCCTTTAGAATTGTGAGGTAAGAATTTACCTTTCAGGTTGATTGCATGAGCAAAATAAGCATTTTAACTAGCAGTGTTCTAAATAGGCTTTCAGTTCTTAAAATCTGTCTTAAGAGGTTTAACCCTTCGCTTCTCGGATGGATATTGAAAGCTGCCTATTTGCTAAGGAACTTTAGCCTTCCCCTTGAGTGTACCTATTACTGCTTGTTCAGTTTCCATTGACTAATCCTTGGAATGAATTGTTGCATTGTATTAGGTGCTTTTCCTTTTCCATGTTCTTTATTTATTAATAGACTAATACCTCATATATGGTCTTTATAAAAAGCCAGTAATTTGTGCAACATTATCGGAATGTGCAATATTCTTATAGTAGGAAAAGTGCTGGATTGAGTGTGTTTTTGTTTTTTTCACCCTTTTTCTGTGTAAGTAGAGATTTTTGTTTCTTCTGTATAATTAATATATGATTCAAGCAAAAGTTGTACTTCATGTAGATTTCTGCATTTATTTTCTTTAACATACTCCATTAGTCCTGTGCATGAATCAAACTATCTGCCCAGTTCATATCATATGGGCATCCAAGTGAACAAATTATTACCTTACAGTTATGAATTACTTTCTCTCACAAATATTAAGTATTACACATGAGAGTATTTATGAATGTCCTTTGGTGGGAGGCAACTCCAGGAGTGGAGTGCAAAGGTAAAATATTAATGCCTTTCTTAGTCTAGTGAATATTTTCTTAATTTAAAAAAATTAAATTGGAAACAGTAGAACGAGCAATTCGCTTGGGTCCTTTCCCTAACTCTGAATTAGAGGAACGAAAGCTAAAACGAGCACTGTAAATTGTAGGAAACACATTTCACCCCAAAAACTCAAGTCATTTAAGTGACTGTGTAAGTTCACAATCTTTTGAGCTAAACTTTTAGGTGAAAATAAAGGTCCTGGCTGCTTCTAGACTAGTTTCCCCTCTTTAAGAATGCTCCAAACTTAGTACAAAGTTTACTTGTTTTCCTGATCTCTTTAAAGTGTAAGTATGAAACTGATAATAAAACCAATAGTGTTGCTAGTTTTTTTAGCTGATACACCTTAAAAAGACTTCTGCCTAGTTTATTTTAACTTGATTCCATATTATTTCTCTTAATTACTTGTCATGGGAAAAATAACAAATGCTTCCCATTATTTCTATGACTTCTCCAAGTCATCTTTCTGCTTGTTTTTGTTGTTGATCCACAAAGGAAAGCTTGTCATGAGTATTGCAGAAGCCAGTGTGTAGCTGTCCCTATGGTTTTCTATGATGGGTTTGCTTTGAATAGACTTTAGCTGGGGAAATTCGGGCAGGCTTTCCTTAGCCGAGACTCTTCACGTTCATGGCCCTCAGAACACAAGCTTGCAAAACATGTTGTGCTTCTCACTTATTTGGAGCTCTTGCACATTCTTTCCCTATTTATAGTGTTTGCTTCATGGCATGCTCTCCAGCGGAAGTCCTGGTATAACCTTATGACACCCCTGACTTCAGAGTTTCTTAAGTGCCATCTTTTATCTCTAATTAAATCTTATGAAAAGACCCAACAAAACCAGTTTTTGTTAGATAAGGGTGAAAAATAAAATCCTGAACAATTTTTTGAAAGTCATTTATGCATATGTAACTTCAAATGATTTCATTTTTAAAATTACCGAAAGAGTGGGTTTTTCATGTTTGTTTTTTTCCCATTATACTATTGAAACACAGTATCTAGTGGAGATAAAAGTACTGTAATTTAATTAGAGTGCCATTACATTAAACATGTGAAAATTAATGGTGTAATGTGGTTTTTTTGGTTTTTTCTCCTTCAAGATATAGAGGGGAAACCAAATTGAAGTGGTTCATGTGGTGCTTGTGTTTTATGGAACATTTTGACCACTGCATTTTTTCCCTGAATGAGATGATGGGGTTGGCAGGGGAGAGTGGGGCTGAAAAAAGTTTAGTCAATTTTACCTGTTTTGTATTTTTTTGGAGATGTTGGGAATGGCTTGGAGTTTAGGTATTGTGCCTTTAAACGAAGCAGACAAAAAAGCTGATGCAAGAGGAGTTTTTTTCTGAGAGGCAGGGGATGTAAGAACTGAAAACTGCCTGGAGCTGATGGGTTCTGCCTGTGCTCTGACCTCCTGAGGTGTGTGAGGGCAGTATGGTCAGCGCTTAGTGGCCCGGAGTGCCACAGGGAATCACAGGTTCTGAAGCCAAGGTCAGGGTGCTGTTGTGCTGATTCACAAGACTGTGCTTGAAAGTTCTTGTTTTCTCGGTCTGATCTATAAAAGGGAGGCTATGAAAATTTTGAGATTTGGTTTGTCCCATCTGGCCATTTCTCATTAGAATTATCTTCCTTGGAACCCAAGCAAACTGTCATCTTAATAATACAAACCTAATTTTGAGGACTAAACGTGTTGGAATCAATGTAAAATCTGCATTATATTTTTATGGTGAGGAGTGTGGACGTTTTTAAAATTATTTGCAAATTGACAACTCATTAGAAGTCTTTTAAGTGGACTTAAAATCTGTGTGTATAGTTTCTTGACTGTGCCATGTGTGGGGCTCCTTTCAGAATAAAATGCTGTTCAGAGGATTGTTTGGCTCTGGCAGCTGTTGTGGTTGAGCCCGACTCATCTGCCCTCGGATAGTGAGTGATTCACACAGCCGTGCTGCTGGCTTCTGTCCTGTGGGCACCTGTTCCTTCAGGAATAGGCAGAGACCAGCTCTGTAGAGGCCACTTAGCAGTTGTGATATCCATTGACTGTCAGTGACTCCTGGTATAAGTCTGAATCAGTTCTGGGTTATTGGCTGTGCTTCATCCTTGATTCCAGTTTCTTGTTTTGAAAAGTTTTTCAAAACAACAAATTTTTTGAAATCAAACAAAAAATAAACACAATAATAAAAAAACAATACCAAAGCCTAGAAAAACTGCTTTGAAGTGATGTACTCCAAAGCTTAAGTTTTATTTGGGGCACGTTGTCAATTATGCAGTGGTGTGTGATACAACAGCACCTATTTTACGAACTACAGTAACACTGAAATGAACAGTACTGCTTGTGCTCTTCCTGCTGAGGTTGCAGTTGTACCCAAAGATGTTGTGGAGGTGCGCAGGTCCCTAGGGGTGGCTGCAGGGTTCTGCCAAGGCTCTGAGACGGCAGCTGGAGATGGTAGACTGTCTTGTCCAAGTAGCTGTTCTGGGACAGTCCACCAAGGAATGAACATGCCCCTGGTATCAATGTATTTTTTGTGTGTGTGCGTGGAGGCGGTTGTGCTGGGGGTTGTGTTGCCTTGTGTTGCTGGTCTGTTGAGAATCCAAGTTGTGTAGGCTGGCAAAAACTGATGCACATCTCAAAGGCATCCATGAGGGGAGAGAGGTGTCCGATGCATCTTTGCTCAGCCTGACACCTGATCTCCAGCCATAGGCAACTGGGAAGTGGTGCTGACAATTGGCTCAGTGGCGCTGGTGCGGTGGAACTATTGACCGCTGTTCATCAGTGGTGTTGGTATCTGGCTCTGTCAATAGCTTGAATCATGAACCTGTCTTAGGTGGGGCTCTAACGTCTCAAGCTGAAGAATTCTGGCCAGTGTACATATGGTAGCCAGAAGCACAAGCAGAGACTGTTATTTTTACTCCAGATAATTATGCTGGATTTAGAGGAAACAGGAAACAGAAGTGCAGAATATGGAGTAATACACATCAAGGGACCCTGGGCCTATACCTGTGTTGCTGTCTTCTGAAGATTTTTCTAATTCCACATTGAATGCTCTTGTTAAGCACCACTTGTTACTAAAATTTTATCTAGATACAAGAAAGAAAATGAATTTTTAGTGGTTACTTGTTGGATGTTATTGCTGTAATCTGTTCATCTCCCACTGATGTGGAAGCTAATGTGAAATAGGAAAGATGAAGTGAGCTGTCTGGAGGTCGCATTAGACTTTAATCCATTTTACTTTAGCATTTGGAGCTTGCAAGATTTTTAGTCTTCAATAAGCAGGATTTTACGTAGTGATCTAATGATGAGTTGTGTGTTATGCCCACATGGCAGGAGTAACATTCCTGTCTCTTCTGCTGTGCAGCAATAGGCACTTTGGTGAACTCAAATGATAAACTGGAGCTGAAGTGCCTGTGCTGTGGCAGTGTTTGCCAGACTCCACCTGGCTGAAGTGGGGGAATCCATTGCAGCACCATGATCGTTAATGCTGAGCATGCAGAGCTCCAGCTGAGGGAGAAGGTACTCTTTGCCCAAATTCCTCAATGAATCCCAACAATGAATTTGGTTGAGTCTTTCTGCTTTAATATGTAAATTTTTGCATTGAAAGTTATTTTAAAATAATATGGATCTTCAGCCTGTCAGGCTGCCAATGCCTGCTTGGGTGGGTGGTTCTGCCAGCTCTTGGTAGCTCAGACTTGGAGACAGTGGGGAGGCAGGGCAGAGGGAGGGCTCGGACTGTTGCTGGGAGCAGAGTGCAGATGTTATCACTTGTGTACAAATAAATTAAATCACTACCTGTGCAGATGGAGCATAAATATAGCTTGCTTGTGCTAGGAACTGAATGCAGAGCTTGTGGCTTGTTGGTAGAAATGTTAGTACTATAACAACACATATTGTCTTCACTTCTTCTTCCACCCTCCTTCCCTCTGTTTTTTTTCTGCTTTTGATGACTGATGATTCTGCTCCAGTTGTTCTATTTTCTGCATTTGGCAGTGGCTGTAGTAGTTACGTTTCTACTTGCTTTGCAGGTTCCTGTCAATTGACTTTAGTCTGTATATACGAAACCTATTTTGCAATCCAATTTAAATGGGTTTAGTTTTTCTTTTAACAGTGCAAACCATTTCAGTGCAACCATATTTCCTTCTGTCTGTCTTTCCCCATATCCTGTTGAGTTAGCAACATATACAGCATGAGGTTTTGTACTGGTTTTCTGCTTTTATTCTGTCTGTGGGAGGACAAATGATACCTAATCTTGCATAAAGTGAGACAGGTGCTGACAGATGATATCTTATATAAAATCTGCTGATACAAATTTAACCTACAAATGTTTTTGGAAAGAAATATCCCTGGCAGAATAAGTTGGTCTAATCAGCACTTTGCATGATAACCTTGAAGCTTAAAGATGAAACAAACCTGAAACCCCACCAAACCAAACCCAAAACCACTACCTTGGTGAGCGTGACGATTAACCTGAGCAGGGAAACTATTTTACAAAATTTCTTCTGTATTGAGGGAAACAGAATTTTTAGCACATGATAAATAAATATCTATAAGAGATACTGGAAGGAAGTTGCTGGAGCACATAGACCTCCACAGGTAGATTTATTCTTGCTAAAATAAAAAGATTTATTTCAACTTATGGGCACCTAATAAAATCAACATAGGGCACTCCATGAAGTTATCCCCTTGTCAACCGAGTATTATTTACACTAAGTGCTGTTTTGCATCTGCCCAGATTCAAAGTATTTGCATCAGCTTACGTGTCCTTCACTGGCTATGCGAATGAAAGGAGTTAGCATGAGTTATTGCTGCTTAGACCCACAGTAACTTATTGCATGCTCATAATTCAGTCACGCGTTTGAGCCCTGACCTGAGTTACCCATGGTGACATAAATAATCTGAGATAGAGCCACAAGGAGAGGCCAGGTTTCTTGACTCCTGACATTGTACTCTTATCATGAAGCTGTTCTGACTCTGTTCAATCAGGTCCTGCCTCCTGAACCCGTGTCAAATTAACAGACTGCTTCAGGTAATGTTTTTTGGCTGTGTGACAAAACCTGTCCTATGTAGGAGATGCTTCTATTGAAACATTTTTCTTCTGTTGTGATGAAGGTGGATCAGGAACTACCCCTGTTTTATGTTGCAAATAATGTATTTTTTTCATGTGTGGATCTTTAATGAAGAAGACATAGGTAGTTATTTTCACATCTGTGGATTTACAGTAATTTAATCAGTCTGTGTACTAACAAGAATGTGGATGGAATAAATTGCAAGCTCAAAAAGACTGTATTTGAAAAGGGTGGATTGTGCCATAAAGAATGGGTAAGTATGGAGAATGGGCAATTTGTCACGGAGCATCACAGCTGCCCAGTAAGTGGTCTTGATCTTCCAAGGACCGTGCGTTTGAAAGAAGGAATATGACTGCATTATTGTATTTATGTGCTGCAGGAGTCATGTGGATACACATTATTTATGCCTGTATGTACCATTTCCAGTAGATGACTGTCACTTCACACTGACTTAAGTACTGTAAAATAACAGCTGTCACACCTCATGAGACCCACAGTCTATTCTAACAATATCATAAATCTGTTTACTTGCTGTCCATGAAGCCTAAGAACCACAGAAATGCTATGTGGCACAGCAGTACTCCCCTATGAAATAAGCAATAAGCCATCTTTAGTGCATTTTTTTTAAGCCATGCAATTCTTTTCAAGGCAAACAAATACACAAGTTAGGCTCAGAAAATATATTAGTCACTTAACACAGTCTAGAAATACAGGCTTGTTTCTCCTGTACGTGCCTAAAGGTTTTACTCCATTTCAAGCCAATATGTACATGAGGTGACTCGGACCAGAAAATTTTCAGTTTTTTGCTTTTGTTCATTTTTAAAAAATAAATTCTATGATAAACTGATCTTTCTATAGAGACTGTGTTTCTTCTTGCTGAAACTGTTACAAAGAACTGCTGTAGGAGAAGAAAGTAACCTCCGAAATTTTGTTGGATTAAAAATGTGAAAGAACACCTGTAAGGGTCATCTCTTCACACTTATTTAGTATATAAGTAAATTAGCAATATCAGTGAATATTGTTACTTCCAGTGAAGCTTGGATGATTGAACGATAATGTGGCAAGTGGAGATCAAAGATGAGTGTAAGGTGATTTTCATTGGGTAAAATGAAAATTAACGAGCCTAGATTTGATGATCACAGTTAGCAAGACATCAGCTCTGTGTCTAGGAGAAATGAGCAAAGCAAACCAGATTTCAGGAATGAGAAAATAATGAAGATAACCTAGTTATGCCACCATATAAATCCATGGTTTACCTAACCCTTGACCCTGGTCAGTTCTGATCCCCTGCTCTTCAAGACTTATTGTTAAAACTGGAAGGCATTTGGAAAATGGCCACAGGAATAATTAGATGGAAGGGTTTTCATTTGAGGTTTGACTGAGCAGATTAGCTTTCTTCAGCCTTGGCTGAAGTGGCTATGGGGGTATATGCACAGGCCTCATCAGTGGTAATGAGGTCATGGATAGGGATAGGGATTGACTGCTCATAGTCTTTTGGGCTACAGGGACCAGTCAGTTCCAGGAAAATAAAGAAAATAAGCTGTTCTTCATGCAAGAGATAGTAGATTTACAGAATTTGCGAAAAAATAGGGCAATGACAAGATTATGAGAGAGGTTCGAGTTGAAACTGGGCAAATCTTGGAAGAGTTTTCTATTGGGGTTTAATAAGCATATAAATCTCTTCAAGCTCAGGAATTTCCTGAGCAGAAAATATTTGGAGCTAAGGGCAGTAGAAGGGAGAATCAGCAAATGTGCTTACCCATGTGCTAACCTTCCAAGGGGTTTGCTAGTGGAACAGTTGAAGAAACAGTATCAGACTTGAAGGACCTTTGGTTTGAGCTAGTGCAGCCATTCTGATGTTTTTAGACTCTTAAAATTCCATACTAAATTTATATTTGTTAATCATTATGTTGGGATTTTTTGTACTCACCTTCCAGCTTGTTAGTAAGCAACCACCTAGCAAGTGTAGTTTTACAGGTGCATTCATGCTCAGCTTGATGTGATATCCTCTGGCAGATACAGCTGTCAGTCTTCTGTCACTCCTAACTCTCGTCAAGTATTGTGGTTTTTCAAAACAAATTCTGACTACAGACTTAGAGTTATTCATTAATGTTATTAATGTTATTTATTAGAAGAAAGAACTTTAATCTTGTTCGCTTTTTCACTCATATTGGTAATTTCTTATGACCTAAAATACTATGCCTGGTCTTGCGACAGCTGAATTATAAAATCAATGAATAGCTGCAAGTTGCACAATCTGAATTCTACAGATTATAATGAAAGAGAAAAATTAAGGAATTAGATCAGGTTAAAAGAAAGGCAAATATATTTAAGTGAATAGTGGAAGAATTTGAGTTCTATTTTCATTACTCATCATGTTTTTTTGCAGTCTGCTAGAAACTTGTATACATGGGAGTATAGGAAATATGGAACACACACACACACACACACACACGCATCCCCACACCCACACCCTGCCTTGTGCTGCTGCGTGGTGGCTGTCAGGCCTCCCTGTCACCGTGCACCACTGTGCTCCCAGTTGCTATCTCTGATGCAGAACTGTAAGCACAGATGCAGCCATGCATAGCTGAGAGATAAGGGAGTGCTGTCAGATCAAAGGGTGTCCTGTCCCCTCGGCCATCTCAAATTAGTGATTATTTTGAAAGAGCAGCAGGGCAACGCTGAACTGAGCTCCCAGAGACACAGTCCTCGTCTGTGTCCTAGTCTGGAAATGCTGGAACACGGGTGGAGAAATCCCAGCTCCCAGCACAATAATGCCCTGACAGCAAGGATTTCTGATAACACATTATTTTTCCCCTTGAGTTTCATTTATTTATCACAAGCTGCCGTTGTAAGAAGTTAATCCTCCAGGCATAGGAGCGAAGTCAATGTTTACCAACCCTGTAGCTAATGATATACTGGAAAGATTATTTTTGCTTAGCACAGAGCAGCACAGTGACTACAGTAGGCACCTAGAAGACAGGCAGCAAACTTTGCTTTAGATATGCAGACAGCTCCAGGGGGAGGATTCTTTGGGAGTTCGTTCAGGGTTGCTATTGCTTGCTCTTTCTACCTATTTAGAAGACTCTACCTCAAAGTTGTCATCTGGACTAGGGGAGGAAGAAAATCCTTCTGGAGGGATTCTCTAGCAGGGGTTAGGAAGCTTTCTGAATCCCCGGAGTGAGAGTCAGCACAGCAGTCTGTGCTGGGAGTAAGCCTGTAAAAGCTTCAACTCTACTTAACCTTGAGCCTGGAGTTATTTGCAGGGATGGGCAAGAGAGATATCTGAGAAACAAAACTAGGCAAGGATCCAGTGATTCGTGGTCACTGCCATTTCTTCTGGTTACTCAGAACAAGACTGGTATGATTTAAGCGAAGCCCTGCACTATAAGTAACTGTGGGAGTCTGGAAGCTCTTCAGTCAGAATCAAGAAATGGGTTATGGCTGTCTTGTCTTGTTTTAGTTTAACAGATAGAGGAAGCTTCCCATGAAAATACTTCTATCACCTAATTTTTCTTTCCTTGGACAAAGGGTACGTGAATAATTCCATGGACTAGAGGATTTAAATACGAGTGACTTATATGAGAGTTTGGGCAGTTCAGGGACTTTTCCCTGGGGCATTGTAAATTGGCCAGTTATTTCCAAGTAAAAGATGGTGGAAAACTCGCAGGTCATTGCAGGCTGATGGGACCAGGGGATTTGTGAGTCACCGAGTACAAGGTTGGGAACTGATAAATCAGCTGAATATCATAGACAGCCTCTGTGTCATCAACAAGAGTTTTCAGCCTTTGTGAACAATCCAGTTGTCTGGAAGTGCAGGTAGGTGATTAGTAATATCTCTTACAGCAAGTTTTGAGGAGAATACCTCTGTTAAAGAAGGTGAAAAATGAAGGTGAGTGTGAAAAGTGAAATGTGATGAGAGGGGCTAGGACCTGCTTCACAGCCCCTCTCACAGAATACACTCTGTTCAGTAAGCAGTCTGTGTTCTATCTGTACTTGCTGATAACTTTCATATTAAGAGTTAAACCACTTCCTTGGCACCATACTTTTGTCCTTGAATGGAAAGGATAATAACTTTGTATGATTGTTTTCCAATATTCATACTTTTTAGGCCGTACAGTTCATGTGGGATTTACCTGGATAGCAGTAGGGGCAGGAGCCCCTGTGCAGAGGCAGGTTGGCTCCAATAGCACTGTTGCCAGACTTGCAGAACTGCTCCTAAGCAGTTCTAAGAGGAGACAACTCTCAGGTGCTCTCATCTGGCTGTTTAAGGAATGCAGATGTCCTTCAGTGTCTTCTGCAAAGGACCAGCAGAACCATCCAAGTACAGCCTGAATGGTTTCCTCGACAATGTAGCCTGAAGATGGGAGCTGGTATATGTGGGTGTACACTTGGCCAGGAAGAGATACGGAAAAGTCCCAGGGACTTGGAAAACATTTTTTCAAAAGGCCACATCTTTTCAAAGAACTGCATTATCTATTTTAAAGAAATCCATGTGAAATAAAAAGGGAGATAGTTTAACTCTTAATTTTATAATAAACTAATGATTTTACAGAGCAAGGTAGATTTCCTTCTGTAAAAATTAATATCTTTCCTTAGCACTTCAATAATGAAAGGAGAATTATCCTCAGTACTTCCAGATTTGCACTTTGACCTAAGGAGAAATTAAACCTAGATTTTCAGCATTTTTTCATGCATAACTTGGTGTGCTAATTGTAGCTTACCAGTCCTGTTCAGTTTAGAAGGACCATTTGAATGACTGGTGTTATCTAGGAACTGATCCAAAACAAGGAGGTGGTCCAAACCCTCCTGAACTTTCTGGCAAGACTTGTTTCAAAACTTTCTGGAGTCAGGGGTTTACCTGGCAGCTGAAGGGAATAACAAATGAGCATTCAGCAGTGGCTGAAATATCTCAGGCACAGCTTTACTGACAACTCTTTTTATCAACTCCAGAGCTATCATACCTTCAAAAGAGAATGGACCATACATGGGTTTAAAATGCTGAAAGGCAACATTGAAAAAATTGATTTCTTCCCAGTCCCATACTGCAGCTTCATAGACACACAGAACATAACAGTGAACCTGCACAGGCTTCAATAGTGTCCTCAGAATACAAAGAAGCACAGTCTGAACTGTGCCAGCGCTGCCTTGAGGGTAGGCCAAAGAGATGGGTTAGAAATGGATCTGCACAATTTTTCGGCTCCAGGGTTCTGGAGATCAGCCAGGCCTTGGCACACTTGAAAACAATTAGGGAAAACAAAACAAAACAAAGAGCAGGTCAATGTAATATTGCTGAGAGCTTGGCACAGGCCATTTATTGCCTGAATTAACCTTTCACACCATTTTTTGATAAAGTTGGTGCTGTGCTACTGAGACAACATCATTTTTTCTCTTCTTTTTGAGGAGAATCTGAGTCTGAATGTTTTCTGAGGCCAGGCCAGAAACAAAGAGAAAGGAAAACAAGAATGTATTCCTGGAGGCCAAGGTAAGAGTCAAGCTGGGGCATCCTGTCTTTGAAAGACTTAAAGCACAAGCTGCTACAGTGAGGAATAAACCTGGCATTCCTTAGGGTACTGCTAGCCAACTCTGCCTGCATTTTGGTTTTTTTCTGTCCGTGGCAGCTAAAATCAATGTGGCATAAGAAATGCAAAGAACCAGGAGCTTAACTAATTACGGAGTCTCTGCTGGCAAAGCCACATTAATTCTTCTAACCCTGCACTCTCTTTAGTGGTGTTCTCCTGCTGCCACGTATGAAAAATGTGAACTGCCAGAAGCCTTTTTTTACATTAGCAAAGAGGAGGTTATTGATGTAGCTGTATTAAACTGGAGGAGGAAGCAGCGAGGGAGGTGGGTGAGGCTCTGTATTCTTGTCTCCAGAAACAGTTACAATGGCAGAAGAATATCAGCTGTCAAAGACAAAGCTGAAATCTGAAGGGGGATAAGAATTAAAATCCACAACATTTGCTGTGATGAGATTTTTATGATAAAAATACTACTTTTTATTATATATATGGAATGTGCATTTTTAGGTCTCATATTTGGGGTCTTTCAATGCAGTTATCCAGCTGCTAGCTGTGCAATTTAAAATCAAGACATCGTGTATTTCATGCTTTGCAAAAAGTCTGAAAAACTGAAGCTCCTGGAAAGCAGCATTTTAACATTTCACCACTGGATGGAGACAGCACTCCAACTCTTGTGAGTAATTACTAACGGGACTGTAATGAAATGCCTTGCGATTCAGAGATTGAATAGATTAGTAGACTGCAACTACAAACAGTGGAACACCAGCTAGATTTATGGCAGAAAATGTATTGAAGACACATCCCCCAGATTTGAGCTTGACCTATTTTTATGGTGAGAAAAGACAAGATTTAGCTGAAAAAAAAATTAATTCCATGTCTCTCTCCACATAAAGCAGCAATGACATAGACTAGCAAAAAACACAGAAAGATAAAGCAAAGCTTTTTAGGATTCTTTCTATCTTTCCCCTGGTCACAGTATCTTTTTCCTGACAGGAGAATCCTTCAGCTTTGTGGGCCTGGTTTTGAGGGCTTAGTGCTGCAGGTAGCAGCTGGGGTTTCTCCAGCAGTGGTTGCAGTGGGTGTCATGTTTGCAGTGGAGAGCCTTCCCTTACTTGAAGGCAGCAGAGAGGAGGTCACTGGATGGGAAGAAGCAACAAAAGGAATTCCCATCAACTTGCAGGTTGGTAGGAAGATTTTCAGAGATCACTGCAGTTCAGGGGTGATAGTACAGATGGGGGACAGCCTGCCCTATCAGGGTCAGTTTCTCTCATCAACTTTGTTAAGGCATTTTCACACATTTTCTTCCCTTTTTGCATATGTGTGTGCATGCAGGTGCATGTGCATGAGAGAGAGGGAAGGAGGAGAGCCCTGTGGTGGGTTTTAGCCCAGTCTCTTATTTAATCATACCGGGCTTCTCTGTTTTTAGCAATAACTTTTGAATGTTTTTTATGAATTAAAGACAAACTAAATGAATTCAAAGATAATTAAATTCTTATAAATTCTGTGAAATTAGCCAGCCAGATAGGTTCTTGACTCTTGAAGTACCCTGAGTAAAGGCTGAAGAGTGAACTCTTATAGTAGAGAGCCCACTTTGGAGAGAGCTCTTAAAAGTGCCCCTTCCCTGGGAGAAGTTTTAATCAGAGATTTTAATCAACCACAAGATAAGAATAACCATAGGCAACCAGACATCATCAGTTCAATAAGCACTAGAACTTTTCCTTAAAAGCTACAAACAGAAAAGTTGACCTATTCCATTACCATCTCTCCTCTGCCTCTGGGTCATAGAGTCTGTACAGAGTTTAAAAGCTGAGAATTTTCACAAATAAAAGCAGCACCAAAGCAAATAACATCCACTGAGACTGATTTTTCATGTGTCTGCTTGTTATATTCAGGCGATGTGTTTTCCAGACAGCTGTGACATTGCATAGTGATTAGTGGGGTGAAGCTCTAGAGGGAAAGGGCATGGGGAAGGGAGGCTGAACATGAGAGGGTGTGACAGGTGCTAATGTATGCCTGTCACTTTTATTCCCCAAATACAATATCTATTGGATCAATTATATGCTGATTTACATGAAAATGTCTTAATTTTTTTCTGAAACCAAGATTTCAAGTATAAATCCTTTGCCCACAGCCAAGTCTGATGACAATCTCCAAGAATAGATTCTTAAAGGTATTTAGGTGTCCTATTCCTGGGTGAAATCCTCTGCCAGCTTCACCATCCGGGCTGTCTAGGGGGACGTCTGGTGCTGAGACAAGAAAGCTGATCAGTATGATGAGCAGAGTCCTAAACCACTACAGAGAAACGCACAGTGTTTAGGCATGAGGGGGAGGTGACCTTCTGCAGGTAGGATTTGTTTGCAGTGGCAGACAGAGGTTTGCAAGCACGTGCCTTGTTATTTACTTATTCGAGTGCTCAGCTATTGGATATGTACCCACCTCATCTGTTATTCATCTGGTATGCTGCTGT
Source organism: Pachycephala philippinensis (assembly GCA_013397055.1). Classification (NCBI taxonomy): domain Eukaryota; kingdom Metazoa; phylum Chordata; class Aves; order Passeriformes; genus Pachycephala; species Pachycephala philippinensis. The sequence continues at coordinate 21,322 of VWZT01013680.1, forward strand.
TTGCAGAAAGTGGTGAATACAGAAATGCTTGAGGACTACCTTTCCTTCACTGTGTTGTGGGAGCACTCTGACTAGAAGAAGGCTTGGGCTAGAGGCAACCAGCCTCAGTTTTCCTGTCGACAATACTTTTTGCTGTTTTTGAGGAAAACCCTGATGTGGGAGCTGGTCAGGAAGGGGACATGCTGTTATATGGCCAGTCAGTGTGAAATTATGGACTGTGACTTTGCTCAGTGATAACAAACTGTTTCGGAGGAGAAGCCCTCTGAGGAAAAAAATATGTCAAAAAACGAACTCTGTTCTAGGCACTTGATGTGGGAGCAGGAAATGTACTTACTGGATGGAATTAAGTGGCTAGATTAAGACATGAGAAACAGAACAGAAGGCAGGCCAGGAACACCAGGAGCACGTGTTTATAGTGGTAATAAGCTTGGATGTGCTGTAGGTACATTAAAAAGATTGTATGCATGATTGGCAGAGGCAATACCAAAGCCAGGGCTCTGAGCAATGAAGAGAGCAAAACTCAGCCCCTTGTGATGGTGAGACACGACCTGCTAAATAGCACAGGAGCTTGTGGGTGATCATCCATTACTATTAGAATGGATCTGAATGTCGAACGTGTGCTGTGTTCCTAATCCCTCTCCCTGCTTCCTTTGTGATTGTTTGATGGGTATGTGTGACCTGACTAATCTAACAGAGCCCTTTTCTTCTCTGCTTCATGCAGCACCTTGCAGTGCCATGGGCAGCTCATAGGATGCCACAGTGTGGTCACACATACTGGGTTTGCTATGCAGCCTTCCAGGTGACCATGGGAACCATGTCCTGGCATGTCTCTGTGTACTCCTCCGTCACTCCCCAAGTGCCAAAGGCAGAGCTGAATGTTCTCTGAGTTCTCTGCTGTCGGATATCCCTTCATGCCAGGCAAGCACCTCAAACCTTCCCTCTGACAACTGACTTTGCAACTGCACAGAGCCAAGTAACACTTGGGGCTAACTAATCCGATGTGGTGGTGTGGTAAAAGAGAAAATAAAAGAAGAAAAAACCACACCACCAACATCTGAGTGGGAATTTTCCCCCAGCTAGGGTGACTTCCATTCTAGGTCCTGCGTTGATGGAA